>JACXGM010016139.1:9103-20775 GCA_016801145.1 Umbra pygmaea
ATATTCCGTGTCGGAACGTACTTTTCCAAAAGAAAAAATACTGACATTAGCATTGTTTTCAGAAAATATAGTATTTCAGCTTAACATGTTTCCTTAATATCTGATGAGGCATTGGCGTCATTTTTGGATTTATTACAGTACATGTATTACATTATAGCACATTTATTAATGAATGGTGTTAAAATGTTGTTGTTTTTTTAAATTAATTATCACTAGAATTTTCAAATAAAATTATTTTATTTTGAAAACCAGATTTTTTGCCCAAAAATCTTTTTTGATCCCAAAAATAAATCTGGAAAATGGGGGGGTCGTCTTATATTCAGGGTCGTCTTATATTCGGGTATATACGGTATTCGGCTACAGAGCTCGAGTTCTAAAAATACTATCTCACCTGATATTGTGAATGCATTTTATATCTCACACCAGAGTTGTTTTTTACGTCATCTGTTTACATCCATCGGTGCGTTTGGTCTGTACAGTAGTAGTTTACTGCTCTGGTCACTTCCGTCTTTCCTTGAGCACTGATTCGCTTGCAAAATCCTAAAAACGACGAAGAAGAAGCTAGCTATACAGCCAATCAGAGTGGTCCCTGTCACCACTCCCACAGGCTGACAGCCAGGGAAGCCCGACGCCGATTCAACATGTTGAATTGGCGTCGGGCACCTGAAAAAAAGGCCAACCAAGACCAACGCACCACGACTGTGAGGGACACTCCGAACAGGCTAAAGCTACGGTCGGTCATCGTTGGCCCAACTAGTCCAAACGGCCAACGATCTGTTTGGTGTGTTCGACCCTTAGATTCAAACCAGGTCATGGACATGAGAGTGAACCCAACACATACCATGGCTCCAGAAGCGAGACTATCCAGATCACAGATTATTTTTCAAACACAGCAGTTTTCACGTTTCCAGTAGCTGCATTATTTTAAACATATGACGTACACCAGCATAGTTCAAATGCACAGTAACTTTAATTTTGAATTCTAGTCAAGCACACCTAGTATTTCAAACATACATTTGATATTGGAGTACATGTAACAACATTTATTTAAACCATTAACATTTGGTATGATACCCTATTCTCTTGCATAGCATATGCTCTTGATAAAATGTCTTCAATTGTCAACTATCCAGCTATATGTTATTAAAATCCCTCCATGCCTCATCTACTTCTGCATGATCAATGCATGCATATTTAAACCCTGTATAGATTCCACTTGGTTCAGGGTAGATGTTTCTTATTTTGTTGACTGCACATGATGAAATGACTCTATGGGCTCATAGGACTTTTAGTTATTGAAAAGGGTTCTCCAGGCAGATCTGCCTTGGAGGCAGAACTCATTTGATTTGTTGATTCAAAACTGAGGGCGGACCACACATGAAGTTTATAATTATGATTTATATATATAATATAGCACAGGATTACAATTTAACACTCCAGTATGGTTAAGGTTAGGTGTACGGTTAGATATTATTAAAAACTGAGAAAAGTATGCTCATGTGCATATTTCCGATGTCATGTGAGGTCCAACCTCAGTTTTGAATCAACCAATCAAATAACTCCTGCCTCCAAGGCAGATCTGCCTGAAGAACACTTTTCCTATGAGCCTCTACGGACTCTTCTACCCAGCCAGCCATGCATCCACCATGTGAACTGACGATATGAAGCATATCTGTAAGTCCTAAAGGCAGAATTTTGAAAACAAATATACTATAATGATATTTGATATTTTAAGCTGTTTGTCTTAACCAATGAAACAGCTGAAGCCTTCACTGGAAGCGCACAGTCCAGTAAATTTTTTTAACCATTTGTAGGCTACAGTGTAGGTAGGCTACATACTCAGGTAAACATGTACACATTTGACTTGCCTATAAGTCACCTGGTTCCGAATTGGTAGACCAGCACTCTGCCGGTCATGGAGGCTGACAAGGGCAGCCCATAAAACATCTCGATTGAGGCAAAGTGAGTTAAAGTTTTCATGTGATGTGAGTAAAAGAAATATGTAAATATAATCAAAGCATCTTGATTTAGTGTTTTTTTATTTTTTTATTTTTTATTTTAACCTTTATTTAACCAGGTGAGTTGACTAAGAACAATTTCTTATTTACAGCAACGACCTGGGAGCAATTAGGGTAAAGTGTCTTGCCCAAGGACACAACGACATTTGGCTCAGTTGGGAATCGAACTGGCAACCTTCTGACTACAAGTCTGACTCCCTACCCACTGAGCCATCTGCGCCCCTACTGTTTTACTGTATCAGGATCAAAATCAACAGAATCAAAACCAGCTTTTTGGCCAGGTTTGCACAAACAAACAAGGAATTTGACCATGTAATCTTTGCTCTCAAAGTACAACACTCACTTAACATATAGGGCCCTATCTTACACCCAGCGCAATTGACTTTTTAAACAAACGCATGTATCATTCCTATCTTGCACCGGACGCATATGGGACTTTTACCTCCACAGACGTGCGTCGGTAAATTAGGGAATGAACATGCGTTCGTTGGGCGGTTCAGTGAAAAAAAGAGGCGTGTTCCGGCGCAAACCTTCCCTGGTGCTATCTTGCAGTTCCCGAAAACAATTCCGCCACTGACTAAGGAAAAACCTGGTTAAAAGTCAGTGGCGTGTTATTCATATGCTATTTTAAGGGTGCATGCTTAACCATAATGTAGCGTGTGCACAACACACATACACTTTGCTCCTCTCATCTACACAAATGCAGCAGTTCTTTATTATTGCAATACATAATTAGAAGGAAAAATATTACCACATGAGGGAAATCAATGTGGTGTCTGAAGATGTGAAAAAATAGGTATACATCTAGTGTACACATTTACCCAAATTATTCTGAATGAAATACATCAACAGATATATATCAACCTCAAGGGAACCCATTCAATCAACATACAAGTCATTTGCAATGCTAATAGTAAAATCACCCATGTCTTTGTGAATTACTCTGGCTCAAGCCATGACTCAAAATGGCAACTTTGCCATGAGGAATCCCCTCTTGGATGGGTGGCTGTGAAGGGGACAACGGCTATCCGTTAAAGACATTGTTAATGATGACACAATTTATGATGCCAGCAAGTGTCTGAAATGCTGTTTAATGGAAAACACACAGTGTAGCCTAATTGAATGAACATTCGGCACACTGAAAATGCACGTCAGGTGTTTGGATAGAACAGGAGGTACACTACTCAAGTCGCAGCATTCTTTGTGGCTTGTTGTGTTTTACGCAACATTTCCATGAATCATGATGTTGAAATGCATGTGCCGTTGCCACAACCCAAATGCCCAGAAAGGCAGAACGGGAGAGTAGAGCTTATTTGAAGGAAGGGTGAGGTAAGCAAATTAATCTCTGTCTAATGTTAGACTACATTGCAAAAATATGACCATGAATTTATAACCTCGTGATTCAGAGTCCAAAACATTGGAAAGTATGTCTTGTGACATTTCTTTATTTTTCTATTCTATGAAAATCTATAGAATAGCATCTCACAGGAACATGGAATGAGTATCGCTGCACCAAATGATTAAAACTGTAAAGGGGTTTTTGTTTTACACATTTGTTTCAGATCCTATGACAACTTGGCCCTGATTGATCTGCTAACCCCTATGTTAACCTGCGGCAGGATGAGGTAGCTCCCACAAGAGGTCGCTCCCTTGCCGCGACCAGAAGAGGTTGCTCCTGTTCACCGGCCACAAGAGGTCGCTGCTCCCATGTCTCGGCCACAAGAGGTCGCTGCTCCCATGTCTCGGCCACAAGAGGTCGCTGCTCCCATGTCTCGGCCACCAGAGGCCGCTCCACGGCGCCCAGACCACCGGAGGTCTCCACTATGCCCGGATCACCGGGGGTCTCTACCACGCCCGGACCACCGGGGGTCTCCACCCGGCCACCAGAGGTCGCTTCAGTCTCCCGGCCACCAGAGGTCGCTACCGCTCTGCCTCGACCACCAGAGGTCGCTACCACAATTTTGTTTTAACACATGCAAACATCACTTCACAACCTCAAAATATTATTGGCACTTATTTGATCCCATACTCTTCTATCAAATTTGGGTTAAAAACACATGCATTTCAAAATCACGTCTCCTTAAGTCCTCTAATATTTCCTCATTAATCTCATTAACACTTCCATGATTCATGGAAATGTTGTGTAAAAAACAACTAGCCACAAAGAATGCTGCGACTTTATGAGTACTGTAAAGTGCCTCCTGTCCTATCCCAACAGCTGAAGCTCATTTTCAGCGTGCCGAATGTTTGTTCAATTTGGCTACACTGTGTGTTTCCGATTAAACAGCATTTCACGCACTGTTGCTGGCATCATAAATTGTGTCATCAGCCATGTCTTTAACAGATAGCCATTGTCCCCTTCACAGCCACACATCCAAGGGGGGATTCCCCTCAAAGATGGCAAGAATGGCAGAGTTTGCCAGCATAAATGAGTCGTGGCTTGAGCCAGAGTAATTCGCAAAGACATGGGTAATTATACTATTAGAATCCCAAATGACTTGGTTGATTGACTGACTACATTTTGTATACAAAAAAAGACTTAAGGTCCCACCTACCCCTTGCTAATGCGCCAAATGGTTTAGGCCATCTGCATGCATTTTGTTTAGTTCAATTGAGCATCTGGTGGAGTGTAAAGTTCTGCTGTAGAAATGTCTTTCTCAAAGCTAAATCAGGCTACCAAAAAAGAAAAGAAAGACTGGAGAGAGAAAACAAAATGAGGGGAAACAATTGGTAACTATCTTATTTTCAAAGAAAGGTAAGCACAAACTAGAAAATGAAATTCATTGTGCTAAACTGCTTGAATATCTCCACAACAGTTAGTGCTAAAAACGAACTGAGACAACCCATTGAAAGAAAACAACATACACTTTCAAATGATAATTTGGTTATACATGTAATCTGAGGTATAGGCTAAATAAATAAACTACACTAACAATGCTGTTTACATACAACACACCATTATAATAGCCTAATTTGAAACATGGTTAATTTAACATTATTTACAATTTAAAATGAGCAATACTAGGCTTATCAGTGTCATAGATATCTTGATAGCTCATCGTAGAGGTGCACGATTTTGGCCAAAATGATAATCATGATAATTTTGATCATTATTGAGATCACGATTAATTATCACGATTATTTGTTGATTTCAACCAAAATAAATGTTATTGTCACATAGGCTAATTATAACTGCTTTCACATCCATATTGTGTGACATTCCTGCTAATGTACAAATATGTGAATCAAAATAAAATGGTTCCTCTTATTCACCTAAATTCAGTGCATCTCCTTAAAGAATACATAAATAAAAAAATTGAAGAACGTATGTATGTTTTGTTGTTTTATATCTGTAAAAGCATTTAAATCACGATGAGAAAGACTTCAATGCACATTGTCAAGCCCCCAGGGCTACTGGACCAGTGTGCAATATTTGGGGGCCATACAAACAATTCAACATCAAAATGCTGCACCCATTTCTCACTATATTTCTATACTTTATTTATTTTTTATTTAACCTTTATTTAACCAGGTAAGTTGACTAAGAACAATTTCTTATTTACAGCAACGACCTGGGAGCAATTAGGGTAAAGTGTCTTGCCCAAGGACACAACGACATTTGGCTCAGTCGGGAATCGAACTGGCAACCTTCTGACTACAAGTCTCCCTACCCACTGAGCCCAATAATAGTAATATGTTTTTGAAATCCCAGCTATTTTTCACTTCCAGGAATTGTTTGTGTTGTTTGTGCAGGATGATGTCCTACATCATTGCAGAGTTGATATTTTGTCATTTTCACTTCCTACTTCCTGTCTGTAATGTGTTTAGTAAAAAAAAACATAGTCTAAACATGACCAATTTTGAGGCGCCATAGCTCCGGCTCTGTTGAACCGACAGGGATGATATACTACTCATTCTTGTACCAAGATTTAGTTGCTAGCATGTACGGTTTGCGAGATAATTGCGCTTGACACTCTAGAGCAGGGGTGTCAAACCAGATCCACAAAGGGCCTAGTGTCTGCAGGTTTTCGCTTTTACCTTGTACCTGGATGATTGAATGTCACTAATTGGTTAGGATCTCGCCTCACCTGGCAGTCTACGTCTTAATTGGGCTCTAATTGAAAGGAAAGACCAAAAACCAGCATACACTCGGCCCTTCGTGGAACCGGTTTGACACCTGTGTTCTAGAGCTTCAGGGGTCTTTGGGGGTTTTTAATATCGCTCAATCACGCGAATTTGATCGTGGGAAGCTAAAATCGTGATCGTGAATAAAATTTGATTAATTCTGCAGCCCTAGCTCATCGGTATATACATATCATGTCAACATTATAGTTATGTCAGATTTAGTAGAAGCAGATCTTAACATTGTGACACATGGCCCTCAGTTTTAGAAACTGTCACACCAGGGAGTGGAGTAGCAACAGTCCCCTCATCCTCCTTTTTGGATTTGAGATATAAGGTGAGCTTATATCAAGAACACACCATTATAATAGCCTAATTTGAAACATGTTTAATTTTAAATTAATAGGCTATAATGTCAAAAATTTGCAATAATAACCTAATCAGTGTCATAGGTAGCTTGGTAGCACAATATTGTTTTGTGAAAAGGACAACGATGGATCAAGTTGAGGAGATTGGTTCGAAGAAGTACAAAAGTACAACCATCTTTACAATTCATCTTCCTCGCACTACAAAGGTTGCCAGATGGCAAACAATTCATGGAAAGAAATTTCCCAAAATGTTTGACTGGATGTCACTGTGTGCAGCATGAAGTGGTGTAAATGCCTGCAGGACAAATTTTTTCCTCTCTGTAAAAAGCTGGCGCCAAGAAGCGGTGATCCAGGCTGCAAAAGGTTGCCTGTGTTTTATAATTTTCTTTTCTGGCTGGCACCCCATGATTGAACCTCACCTGCACAGCCATTGTCCTTATATACCCAACCACCACCTATGCCTGGTATGTGTAGCTCTCCAGCATAAATGCTAGCCAAGTCACCGGTGTCCCGAGTGGGGTCCAAATGGAAGAGGAACCAGGTCAACTAATTCACTCAAAGGAGTTGGCAGTTCAGTTTTTCCGGTAAGTAACGTTACAGTTAGTTTTAATACAGTTTTAGTGGCTTTACCACTTAACCCAAATGCCCCAGCAGCAGAACGGGAGAGAACTTATTTGACAGAAGAGTGAGGTAAGTAAAGTAATCTCGGTCTAATATTAGACTATATTGCAAAAGTGTCACCATGCATTCATAACATTGTGATTCAGTGAGAGTGAGCCCAAAATATCGGAAAGTATATCTTTGTGACATTTCTTTAATTACATTTTGTAAAAAAGAAAAATGAATAGCAATCCGTCGTTATAATAGCAATCCGCCATGGAACAAGCGTGCCTGCTCTTAGGCGCAATGACCACTGGACCCGTCAAATGCATTGCGCAGAAAGTCATTTATTGTCAATGGAACAATCCGCAAGGATGCGTTTGCCTTGCGGGCTTGCGATGCGGTACAATCGGTGTGTCGCATACGTTCAAATTAATAAACTTTTGCATTGCGACACTGTGCCGTTGTACAACCAGAAGTTCCCAATGCAATGAGTAGCACAACACAATAGTAAAGGTCTTGCCTTGCGGAAGCACGTGTGTGAAGTCTGCACTATGCGGACGCTTATATCTGGTAAAAAGTCATGTGCTCTAAAATCTGACGTGTTCAGTGGACATCCCGCCTTATGTCTGGAGCAAGAGATTTCTATGTTAAGTCAATGTAAAGACGCGTGTATGCGTGTCTGGAGGTCCTGCGGCACGATAGATGCTTATATCGCGGCACGATGAACATGATTCTGCCTCTTTCGCGCATCCAGTTCAGGCAAAAGAGACGAATTGAGCTTCTGACTTGACTTGACACGTGTTACTTGCAAGTGATTTCATTTGGTGCTTTTTTTGCATTCACACGTTTGAAGCGAATTGGCGTCTGATGCCCGAGTCGAAAAATCTGAACTTGTGCGTCTGTTCGTGCCTCGTTAACCAATCAGGAGCCTGCTTGCTGCTGTCACATGGTATGATATGAACTCCCGGACTAATTCAACATTCATTCAACATGGAGGAATGGCTGAAATTGGCAGTGAGCAGTATAAACTTTGTACATATTGTACATTTTTCAGTTCAAAATGTTATTTTATGTTTGGCCTCAATAAATTATTTTGTAATATGACTAAATGCCTGGGGCCTCATTTATAAAACTTTGCGGTGGATTTGCGTCAGAAGTGGCATACGGACAAAGTATTGGACATGCGTACGCAAAGAAATATTCAGATTTATAAAACCGTGTGGACGCACGTCCTACGCCGTTTTCCCTATATAAATCACAATCAACTCTAATACATGGCACAGCTTTTGCGGTTACATGTCACGCCCTTATTTGCCCATAAATAGTCAGTGAAACGCCCCAATATTAATATTCATTGATTGAGAAAGCAAACACGGAGGAAAACCAAAAAAAAGCAACTTCACTCAATGTGAAGTAGAAAATAATATTGGCGAGGTGGAAAAGAGGAGGAAAATGTTGTTTGAAGGCCACAGTGTGCCTATTACCAATGCCAAAAACGCGTTGGAGTTGCAGAAGGTTGCAGACGCTGTAAGAAAGTCAGTCCGTGGCCGAAATATAAAGTGGTCAGATATCAGTCGATGTCAAAGCGTCTAGCGCTTCATCGCGAAAGTGTCTGCCACAGGTGAGGAGAAATTGGTTTCATTACAGCAACATGTCTGCATCACAAATTATTTTGACATTGGTGGAATGAAAATGCTTTCGATTAATGAACGCATGTTCATTCTCATTCATTGTGTTTATTTCAATAGCACCGATTACATTTGAGAAACCGGACATTGAGAAACAGCTGCAAATTGTGCTTTTTTGTTTGACTGTTCACCCGCAGGGTATGGAACTTAATGTAATTATGCGACAAGCCTATTATACCAACTAATACGCCTGGCATAACCCATCTTAGGGTTGGCTGAGATATTCCTGACCTGTCAGTCAGTTCCATCTGGAAAGTGCCAGTCGCCAGATATCCTGTTATAAGTGTTATGAGAGGCGCCAATAAATAATATGCATTATTAGGCTATTATTATTATTATATTCTAACAGTGCAAAATCAGCTATTATGCGTCATTACGCACTGTGATGGCATGGCTTTTCTACAGATGTCAGTATTAATCTAATTGTAAAGAAATCAAACAAGTATATCAGTTTTAAACATGATTTTGTTCTGTTTACCATATTATTTATGAGGATGAATTATGTAACATGCCAATATCACAGATATTTGAGAGTTATTTTTGCAAATATGTGCAATATGTGCTTCATTTGCATTTACGTTACACTCTTGTTTTATTTCGTTTGTTTTTCTCTGCAGGGTGTTAATTGTAAGCATGGCTTTGTGACATCTTTATATTATTAATGAGAGGCAGTAGCTATTTCGATTTCGTTTACACAACAGTTTCAGACAGATCTATAGAAGCCTACGTGTTTAATCCATCTGCCGACGGTGTCGCCATTTCTCATTTCACCTGTTTTTGTGCATACGCCTGGGTCAGAGTTGTCGTGAAGGACCGCACATTTTCCCATCAAGTTTGGTTTTTATAAATCGCAATTATTGCGTAGAGAGCTGCGTACATCCTCTTTTGTGCGTACACCAAATTTATGAATGAGGCCCCTGGTGTGGTTCTAATGCACAACAAAGCAAATGTTTTATCACATAACTTGATTTCAATCTAGATAATTGAAATTATATGAAACATTATTATTCTAATGTAAAGACAACCAACTTTAGTGTATAAAAACATAGTTTCTGTACAGCGTTGTGTTAGAAAAAAATCACAGGACAGGTTAATTACTTTTGGAGGCTGACTCTACTTATCATAAAAACAAAAATGAATTACAGATTATTTTACAGTAATAACCTGAACAAAGAAATGGCACATTTGTCTTTGTGGAATGGATGATTGTGTCACAGTTTCGGTGGGGGCTAGGTCTGCTCTCAGGTCTTGGGATCGATATAGGCTGCTGCAGTCCTCTACTCCAGCTTGCCTGGGTCTAGAAGTCAGCGGTCCTAGATGCTGGTCCTGGTGCTGCCTCAGGACCCACAACTGCTCCTGGACTCCTTATTAAATGACTGCTGCTCACATGGACAAGCTGAGCACAAATTAACTAAACTGTGCCTAACAGTAGTGTACTGTACTGGCCACATCCCATACTCATGGACTACAGCATTTGTGAAACCAACCGTCTTTGGAGATGAAGATCTCTCTCTGAATTACTCCTCCCAATGTTTCTTCCTTGTCTTGAAGTGAATAACACTGATAATCTCATTATCATGGCACTTGTCAATGGGTGGGATATATTTAGGCAGCAAGTGAACATTTTGTCCTCAAAGTTGATGTGTTAGAAGTAGGAAAAATTGGCAAGTGTAAGGATCTTAGCGACTTTTTTAAGGGCCAAATGTTGATGGCTGGACACCTGGGTCAGAGATTCTCCAAAACTGCGGCCCTTGCAGGGTGTTCTAAGGTCACAACAGCCATTCTGTTGTGAATTTAGAAGTCTGTATTGACAACCTGGATGTGCCCTCTCCCCTGCACTACCAATTTAATTTCTTTAAAATATAAAGAATATAATTATAGAGATACACAAAATACCAACATGTGAGAAACACTGTAACTTATTAATGTTGCAATGGAACCAACCAAACTCATACAATTATTTAACACAAAATACATTTCAAATCAAGGTTCCATAATTACTCCTTATTCAGAAACCAACTCTGAAAACAGCATGGCATTTCTTCCTGTAATGTTTGACAAGGTTAAAGCTATGGTATGCGATCCCTAAAAACTAGCAAGAAACAGCTAGCATTTCAAATGATTCAATGTTAATGTAATGAATTACTCCAAGAGTAAAAGAGAACAATGTTATTTATTGACCGGACTGACTGTCCATAGGAACAGGCACAGAATAATCCAAACTCAGGCAAAGGTACAGCTAGGGATATCCACAGGCAGAGTAATTCAAACAAGCAGAGGTCAGAACGGAATAGCATGTAAGGCTAAGGTACAATTAGGGATATCCACAGGGAGAGTAAATCCAAACAAGCAGAGGTCAGAACGGAATAGCATGTAAGGCTAAGGTACAATTAGGGATATCCACAGGCAGAGTAAATCCAAACAAGCAGAGGTCAGAACGGAATAGCATGTAAGGCTAAGGTACAATTAGGGATATCCACAGGCAGAGTAAATCCAAACAAGCAGAGGTCAGAACCATAAACAACACTTGAATTATAGAATGCTCAGTAAAGATTTGTACTTACAATACCTCGCAAGGAGGCTATGGGTGTGTGTGGCTTATATACAAAATGGAGTGAGCAGGTGTGGTGAATCATGATAATTGAGTCCGGGTATGGGAACTGTAGTTCTGAGAAAGCATGACTAGGGAAGCTGTAGTCCACAGGAAGTAGAACTGGTGAATGGGAATTGTAGTTCTGAGCGGGATGGAATAGGGAAGTGGCAGTGTCCAGGAAAGGGGAACTGGGAATCGTTACAGAACCCCCTCCCCAAGGCGCAGCTCCTGAGGCGCCAAAAGGAGGACACGCCACAGGACACCAGGCGGCCGAAGAACC
>JACXGM010016140.1:9802-21046 GCA_016801145.1 Umbra pygmaea
CCGGTTTGATTAACGCATTGGTTTTAGCGCACGAGTAGGAAAAATCCAATGCATGCAACACCCCGAACGCACTGCAGCCGCAATCCAACGCATTCCGCTATGCGTCTTTGCATCACTGGCGGACTCCTTCATTGGAAATGACTGGACTTCCGTTGTTACGCATATGCAATGACGGATTCTGTGTGATTTGGGCTTTAGTCAGTTAGGTGACCAAGAATCTGATGGTCACTCTGACAAAGCTCCAGTGTTTCTCTGTGGAGAAAGAAACTTCCAGAAGAACAACCATCTCTGCAGCACTCCACCAATCAGGCCTGTATGGTATAGTGGCCTGAAAATCTGCTCCAGAGCGCTCTTTACCTCAGACTGGGGTTAAGGTTCATCCTCCAACAGGACATTGCCCCTAAGCACACAGCCCAGATAACAAAAGAATGGCCACAGGACAACTCTGTGAATGTCCTTGAGTGGCCCAGCCAGAGCCCAAACTTGAACCCGATTGAACATCTTCGGAGAGATATGAAAAAGGCTGTGCACTGACGATCCCCATCTAACCTTATGGATCTTAAGAGATCCTGCAAAGAAGAATGGGAGAAACTGCCCAAAAACCTGTGCCAAGTTCAAAAAACTTGAGGCTGTAATTGCTGCAAAACTTATGCACATGTGATATTGTTTATTATTTTTAATACAATTGCTAAGATTTCAAACACACTTCTTTCACATTTTCATTATCGGAATAAGGGTGTAACATAACAAAAAGTGGAAAAAGCCAAGTGCTGTGTATACTTTACAGACGCACTGTATTTTAATGGTGCAACACTTATTTAGCCAGCTAGCTTAGCAGGCTACAAATGTTATTTTGAGTTTGTGACATGAGACGATCTAACAAGCAGTTGCGCAGTTTATCTGACAGAGCATGAGAGCAGAGAGGAAGATGTGCTAGCTCGCATCATGTCTGAACCAGGGTGGCCCAACAGGGAAAACATTTTTTACACAGGGTGAAGTAGAGTTACAAAACAGAATTGGTCCGCCTACTCGCAGATGACTTAGATGAAATGTAGACTCTCCCCCCACCACCAATATGTTCATTACAGATCTACCAGTTTCACGGTGATTATCTATTTTAAAATAAAAATTGCTAATTTTGCTGAAAGGTGACAGGGTTGCACACCTGAATGGAATTCCTCATTTTTACAATTTATTCACAAAAATTGTATTCACTAACAGGGACAAGAGAGCCATGAGAACGTTTGTTTAATCAGTATTGGAAAGAAGAAGCTCAAAACAATGACCATTATCTTTAAACAAATCAATGGATAACAAAGTGATCGAAATAAATAAAGGAAAATTTGAAAACAAAACAACATAATGACAGGTAAGTGCCTGAATATTTTCCATTGTCTTTAAGTGGTAATGTGTATTGGGAGAAGTTAAATAAGTCTGCTTTTTAATGAACCATCAACAACAAAATAACACGGTTCATTCAGTGTCTTGCTATAAATATGCCTCATCCAGGCTGATTGTAAGCCATACATTAATAATAACAGTGGTGCTCTTAACCTTGTCAAAGTGCTGCTGCAGGTTGTTTTCCACCTGCATCCGGGCAGACAGCTGACCGGCCCGGGGCTCGGGGGCCACCTTCCTTGGCGTCCCAATCTCCTCATCAGCGTCCGCTCCCAGGAATACCCTTTCGTCAAAGTCTCCCACGGTCAGCACATATTCCTCATACTCCCTGTTTATCGCTTTACTGAGTACAGCGAGCACATATGGTTAAACAATATTCAGGGTTAAATGTCTTCATTTAATTCATGAATTTAATGATTTTACAACTACAACTCACTTGTTATCGATGAAGTTCTGTGTATCCAGTAGTTCTGTGAGTAGCTCCTCATTCCCTTTTAGTATCTGTTAGACAATGTAATTTCATAGAAATATAAGAGCAAGACAGACATACAAACCTCCTTTTCCTCAGAGGCATTGATTAAATAAGAGACGACATTTACCAGCATATCTGATAGTCA
The DNA here is from genome assembly GCA_016801145.1 of Umbra pygmaea. Classification (NCBI taxonomy): domain Eukaryota; kingdom Metazoa; phylum Chordata; class Actinopteri; order Esociformes; family Umbridae; genus Umbra; species Umbra pygmaea. The sequence continues at coordinate 11,818 of JACXGM010016140.1, forward strand.
CTCAACCACAATTTAGGAGGGATCTTTAGATCTAGATGAGGAGATAATGAATGAACTAATGAATCAATGCTAGGCCCCAGGGATTAATATGAGGAGATGATGAATGAACTAATGAATCAATGCTAGGCCCAAGGGATTAATATGAGGAGATAATGAATGAACTAATGAATCAGTGCTAGGCCCAAGGGATTAATATGAGGAGATAATTAATTAACTAATGAATCAATGCTAGGCCCAAGGGATTAATATGAGGAGATGATAAATGAACTAATGAATCAATGCTAGGCCCAAGGGATTAATATGAGGAGATAATGAATGAACTAATGAATCAATGCTAGGCCCAATGGATTAATATGAGGAGATAATGAATGAACTAATGAATCAATGCTAGGCCCAAGGGATTAATATGAGGAGATAATGAATGAACTAATGAATCAGTGCTAGGCCCAAGGGATTAATATGAGGAGATAATTAATTAACTAATGAATCAATGCTAGGCCCAATGGATTAATATGAGGAGATAATGAATGAACTAATGAATCAATGCTAGGCCCAAGGGATTAATATGAGGAGATAATGAATGAAATAATGAATCAATGCTAGGCCCAAGGGATTAATAGTTCTCTTACAGGAATTTAAGGTGAAGGTGTTGTTTCTTCTTAAAGAAAGTCTTTTTTTACCTCCATACAAGAGTAATAGAAGAGCTAATCTAGCCAGCAGCATAATGCACTGTACTCCACTGCTGGTTAGCTTCCAAAGCTTAGCAGGGTCAGGCCTGGTTTGTCGCTGGATGGGAGACCAATGCTGCTGGAAGTGGTGTTGGAGGGCCAGTAAGGGGCCCTCTGGTCTAAAGATCATTCCCAATGCTCCAGGGTAGTGATGGGGACATTTGCCCTGCGTAGTGTAGCCTTTTGGATCGGACGTTAAATGGGTGTCCTAACTCTCTGTGGTCATTAAACATCCCACGGCACTTATTGTAAGAGTAGGGGTGTTAACCCCGGTGTCGTGGCCAAACTCCCAACCAGGCCTCACTTCAATCATGGCCACCTAATAATCCCCCTCCTTCCTAATTGGCATACATAACTACTCACCTCTAAACCTATTAACTGATGTGAGGTGAGCGTTCTGGCGCAAAATGGCTGCCGTGCATCACCCAATTGGGTTCTACACATTGGTGGTGGATGAGGTGGGCTTTCCCCCTCACTGAGTAAAGCGCTTTGGGTTCCTTGAAAAAGCGCTACATAAGTTGAATGAATTAATTATTATTATATTATCTCCATCAGGCTTTACTAAGGTAATTACAGCAGCCTCTGTGGTAATGTGTCAGAAATGGCAGAATTCTCTAATCATTGATTTGAGACAGAAGGACAGATAAATCTAATTTTGTGTGTGAAGCTGAATGTGAACAGATTAAGGTTAGAAAAAAAATATTTGTGGTTGCTTTTAAAGATTCTACAAGTTGGATTTTTCTCCCTTGTAGAGCACAGGTGAATTACAACATTATGCTTCACTCAAAACAAATATACACTCCCTGGCTTCATGGAAAGTTGTTTCTGACTAACTTTGTTTCAAACATATCTTTGAAATTGTAAACAATTATTTAAATTGAAAATATTTCATAGCAATGTAGTTCATGATCTCACAAAAACAGGTTGAGCAACATTGTGAAAGGAAAATTGGCAACCAGGAACTACAATTTCTACACTGCTTTTTGCACCAGCCAAATTGCATCTGTAGCACCTTCAACCCTGTCAAGATGGGTAGTCATTGATTAAACAGAGTGCTCACTTGTCGCTCAAAGAGCCTTTTAATGTAGGGTTTGAAGTAGTGCTCCTTGATGCCCTTGGCTTCAACTACCAGACCGTCATGAAGTTCACACAGCCGGTTGATCACACACAGCAACTCGTCTGGGGTGTCGTTTTCTGACCTGTAGATGCTTGGCAACCCTGAGAACAAACAAAGCCAGGAAAGAAGAAAATGTCAACATTGTGTTCTCTTTGCCTTAACTCAACAGTATTTAATTTTTCTATGCTGCTGATGTGTCACAATGTCGCTCTATCGACCTCACTATATATTTATTTAGTTAATTTCTCTCATATTGCATACTGCCCTCAACAGAGACTAGGATAAATAGTGCAATCTAGCATGATTAATTGAATGTATCAAGTGCTACCTTTGAACATTGGGTTGACTAGGTCCTTCCTGTGGGAGCACAGCAGGGCATTTCCAAACACCAGGTCCAAGCAGCAGAGCAGGAGGTGGTAAGAGTTCACCAAGTCATCGCCAATCATGTGGAAATTTCCTAGAATCAGGAAGTAAATTATGTCATTATCAGCTGGGACTAAAGGCACCTAGTTAAACAAAACATATTCAAAACTAGGGCTGTAATGATATAGGTATCGCAGTTAAATATGCACTCCAGAGCCCGTTCGCCTGGCAACAGTATATATAACGCCCGCAACACGAACTCGGATATTTCATTTCAAACTAATAGCGCTGGTTAAATCATTGCAATAAACTTCGTGAATTCATTGTAAAGCTAGTGAATTGTAACCAAATGCAATTGTATTGTCTGTAAAGAAATAATAAGAGTATGTGATAGCAAAAACCGCACACTTAACATGTTTTTAATAACTGATTATAAGTTGTATATAATTATCAAGTTGTACACAAATTGATTGAATATATTGTCAGTGTCTCAAGTAAAAAAAAAAAAAAGAGTACATTTGAAAATCATTCACTAGAGTCTGTTGTTACCCAAAATAGACTAAATATAGCAACACATGAACATGGACCCACTACCGATCTATGAAATGAACAAACAATTATTATTATTATAATGAATGAGGAGCGCTATTAATTTGAAATGAAATATCCGAGTTCATGTTGCGGGCATTATATACTGTTGCCAGGTGAACGGGCTCTGGAGTGCATATCTAATCGCGATACGCATATCGTTACAGCCCTATTCAAAACATTGCTGAACTAAACGCTTAACTGAAAACAGTGAGGGGTGCAAAATCACACTAGTAATCCTTTTTTTTTTGCAGCATGCCTCATCCATAGAGGTACGGTCAGCTCAAAGTGGGTAGGTTTGGGCAAACTTCCCGTTTTAGCAAGTAGTATTATAAAAAGTAGCCTAACCGTACATGTACTGCAGAACACGTGTAAGTATTTTCCTGCTAGTATATAGTGTGAGGAGACAGGCCATCATCTAAAGCAGGGTTGTGCTGGACTGTGGCGCTGCTTCATGGGGCTGTGTATTCTGGACAGGGTTTTAACTAAGGAGACCTCCAAGGACTGAGACCAAAAACATCCTAGTTGAGCAAATAGCATGAAAGGAGAATGACATTGTGGGACATATGTCAGCGGAAGCATGTTATGGACTAAATTCTCCTGAGCTAGGTGTTAGGACAGGTGCATAAATACAACTGGATATTCCATAAATATGGAGAAAGGATATACAAAACATTTATGAAATAAAACAACATATTACATCTCCTAGTTTACCTTTAGTGTACACAAACAGCGTCCAGCAAAATTTGAAGACATCGCTGACATGACAGGGCAGGCGCCTACCATAGTGAAAGGGGTTTCAGTTAGGGTTGCATTACTGTGATGCCATGCAGTCATGCAAACGTTGCAATCAATGTAGAAGATAGGAGAATGTGTTGGCCTATACCTGTGTTTTCTGCTTCTAGGCTGTCGTGGGGGCTCCCCTTGGTGATCCTGGAACATGTCCATAAATATGGGCTCAAACTTCCGAAAGATCACAGTTGACACCTCAAAGTTCCTCTCTAGGCGACCAATGCGATTCCGAAATTCTTGAGACAAGTTGGACATGTCTGACCATTTCTTCATCTTGTTGAAGAATTGAATCAAACTGAAATCAAAACAAAAAACATTACACCAAAATTTACTGTTAAAGACTAATACTATATATTTTTTTATTAATCAGATTTGGGTTTTGTTTTAATAACATTTGATAATTACTTTTTAGCAAATTATGCTGACTCTAATCTAGAAGAATTTACATACAGTCGTATGCAAACGTTTAGGCACCCCTGACAATTTACATGATTTTCATTTATTAATAATTGGGTGTTTGGATCAGGAATTTCATTTTGATCCATCAAATAACTGAAGGACAGTAATATTTCAGTAGTGAAATGAGGTTTATTGGATGAACAGAAAATGTACAATATACATCAAAACGAAATTAGACAGGCGCATAAATGATTATAGCGCAACAGAATTATCACATCAATATTACACTATATTTAGTTGAGCCTCCTTTAGTAGAAATAACAGCCTCTAGATGCTTCCTATTGCCTGTAATGAGTTTCTGGATTCTGGATGAAGGTATTTTGGACCATTCCTCCTTGCAAAACATCTCCAGTTCACCCCACAGATTTTTAATGATATTCTGATCTAAGGACTGGGATGACCATTCCAGAACATTGTACTTGTTCCTCCGAATAAATGCCAGAGTAGATTTTGAGCCGTGTTTTGGGTCGTTGTCTTGCTGAAATATCCAGCCCCGTCATAACTTCAACTTCGTGACTGATTCCTCTACATTATTCTCAAATATCTGCTGAAATTGAGTGGAATCCAAGCAACCCTCAACTTTAACAAGATTCCCAGTACCGGCACTGGCCACACAGCCCCATAGCATGATGGAACATCTACCAATTTTTACTGTGGGTAGCAAGTGTTTGTCTTGGACTGCTGTGTTTTTTTGCCACCATGCATATTGCCCTTGTTATGACCAAATAACTCCATCTTTTGTTTCATCAGTGCACAGCACCTTCTTCCAAAATGAAGATGGCTTGTCCAAATGTGCGTTTGCCTACCTCAAGCGACTCTATTCGTGGCAAGTGTGCAGAAAAGCGTTCTTCTGCATCACTCTCCAATACAGCTTCTCCTTGTGCAAAGTGTGCTGAATTGTTGAACGATGCACAGTGACACCATCTGCAGCTAGATGATGTTGTAGGTCTTTGGAGGTGGTCTGTGGGCTGTTTATGACCATTCTCACCATCCGTCGCCTTTGCCTCTCCGATATTTTACTTGGCCTGCCAATTTTGGCCATAACAAGAACTGTGCCTGTGGTCTTCCATTTCCTCACTATATTCCTCACAGTGGACACTGACAGTTTAAATTTCTGCGATAGCTTTTTGTAGTCTTCCCCTAAACCATAATGTTGAACAATCTTTGTTTTCAGGTCATTTGAGAGCATTTGAGAGCTGTTGAGGCACATGTTCCCACTCTTCAGAGGAGAGTCAAAGAAAACAACAACTTGCTATTGGCCACCTTAAATACTTTTTCTCATGATTGGACGCACCAGTCTATGAAGTTCAAGGCCTAATTAACTTACCAAACCAATTGTGTGTTCCAATTAATCAGTGCTCGGTAGTTACAGGAATTCAAATCAACAAAATGACAAGGGTGCCCAAATTTATGCTCAAAATTTCATTTTGATTCATATTGCACATTTTCTGTTCATCCAATCATTTCACTAAAGATATTACTATGTCCTTCAGTTATTTGATAGATCAAAATGAAATTGCTAATCCAAACACCCAATTATTTATAAATGAATATCATGGAAATTGTCAGGGGTGCCTAAACTTTTGCATACAACTGTATATTAGAGATTGCATACATGTTAGTACCTTATGTACTTTAAACATACAATGTAGTTTTTGGCCACCAGGGGTCTCTCAATCAAAACAATAGCAAAAGATGTACTTGGATGAGGTCGGGAAGTAGCGTGGGATCATGGGTTTTGTTATCGTCGTCAATGACAACCTTCCAATCTAGCATCTCCGGCAGAAAAAATGTTCACTGACAAAGTAATGCATTGTAAAAAATATTATAACTTTATTCAAGTTATGTTTGGCGGTTCCCTGGAACTTAGAGAAACTAGCGCAGTCAAAGGTTATATGACGCCATTGACGGAAGACAAAATGAAACGTCCAATGTCTTCGAATTATATTACAAATTTCTCTGGATTTGAAAGTTGGTGGAAACATTTAGGATAATGTAAGTACACAACTAAGAAATAGATATAATATAGGTATAGTGATGTTTGCTTTTTTTAATGCAAAGTACATCTTTTGTTATTGTTTTGGAAAACTACATACTGTACCTTTAATGTTTATGTATTTTTATTATAACGGAACAGAGGGGAATAATGACAGAGTTGGGAGTGGGGGTTGATTAGGTGGCCATGATGGTATTAGATCCAGATTTAAAATATATAAGCAGTTAGCACACCAGGGTTAACATCCCTATGCCTACAAACATGCCATGGGATCATTAGTGACAGGCAAGACACCTGTTTTCCACTCCTAAAGACTGCTCCCTATGCAAAACAACATCCACAACACTGTCCTGATTTGATACTTAGAAAACTGTCCCTACCAGCCCTCCATTACTATTTTCCAGAAGCATCTGACCTCATATCAAGGAAACAAATGGGCACAGCCAGAAGAGGAATGGCCACCCCACTGAGTCTGGATCCTCTCTAGGTTTCTTCCTGGGAAGCAAATTACGAGGGAGTTTTTTCTAGCCACTGTGCTTCAATTTTCACATTGTTGCTTGCTCTATTGGGGTTCTAGGCTGGGTATCTGTAAAAGCACTTTGTATTTCTCTCAGCCATAGGCTTTTTTATTACAAATGCCTCTTTTTCGTCAGTTGTTACTGCTCAGTTTTGTATCCAAGGTAGGTGCTACACTTTCAGTGGTTGGGAGATGAACCTGTGAAGGTGACAGCTGAAGCACTCCATGCCTGCCTATTTGCCTGCTGATTCTCTCTCATTGTATCAGACATGCCCTTCACTACTACTGCCTTTCTGAACTGCCTCAACATGCTTTCAGCTGTGGAAGACCATCAGGAATCCTTGATGTTTTTTATATTGACTTCGAGTTAAATAAAATATACAATGTAGTTTTTGGGTACCAAATGTCTTATTACTGACCTCAGCTTGGACGTCCTTAGTATCCGAGTCAGAGACACACAGTTGCCTTCCATTAGCCCTTTACCCACAGTGGGTGTGCAGCCTTTTCTGCAGGCTGCATAGAGAGAGCAGGCTAGCCAGTGCACCACGTCACCCTGGTAGAAAGACATGTCAACAATCAATAGACAAATGTGACAGCGGAGCGGGCCTCTTATAATGACACTAAGAAACTGAAATGCCTCATATAAAAATCAAACCAATGTAGCTTCACGGCTAACATAGGTAGCTAAACAACATAACAATTACAGTATAAGTAGACAATAGCTTAGCTAAGTGACATACTGAGGAAGTCCAACACAAGCGAACTGAAACTAAATACCAGAGCTGAATTTGTAACGATGTTAACTATGTAAACAGATGGACATAGGCCAGTGTCAAGTCCGTCAGTGTGCCGCATTGTCGCATCACAATCTGACCCAACAAACTTAAAAAGACTGGTGAAACTTATAGAGTGTAAATAGTAATATGTGCAACTGACATGTGCGTTACTAGCTAGCTAACGTTAGTCATGTAGTGCTCATTACTGAAGCTTATATCCATTTACTAGCTAAGCTGGCTAGTTTACCTCAAGTGTGTAAGTGTTCCACATCGACCTGAAGTTCTGCATGGCTTCGGAAGCCGTCTGTTCGTCCATATTTAACTCCTGACAAAGCATTTCCATGCTTCTTTGAATGGAACTTTCGTCCGTCCGCCCGGAGTCCGAATCTGAGTCGTCTCCCCGCATTTGTAAATCCAATTTATTAGGCCAGAACAATTAAAATATGTAGCTTTAGCTACCTATGTCAACAACAATCCAGCGACCAGGACCCCACTTCCAGACCTCTGATCATACAATTCCCACAATGCAGTATGTTACATTTTGGCGCGAAAACAGACGGACCATTAGCGACATTAGCGGGGAGGAGGTAAACAAAGGAATGTGCTAGTGATGGGGATTTCCGAATCACTAAAGCGAACTGAATCATTCAGTACAGTTCATTTAAAAGATTCGAATCTTTCGAATCACTGATTCGGTTAATTAATATTTTTGTCGAACTGCTTAATTCCATTTTGTGCCCATGATGTGACATTATTATTTACTGTGAAAGCAGTGCACTCGTTTAAATTTTGAAGATATGAACACAAACATGTAAATGTCTGTGGAGATTTGCTGTTGATCCTCCACGGGTGGACAAATTTATTTTGCAAGTAGTGCACTTGGCAATATTTTGATTTATTTAGGTGAAAACGGTCCAAATTGTCAGGGTATTGTTATGACCCTGGAGTGTAATGTTGTATCCAACCCACTAGGGGGACTCAAGCATAAGAAAGGACAGATCAGCAAGCAAGTAAGACAGGTGTTCACGAGCATAAAGCGTGTTACAACGTGGTTCCATGTAGCTCTTAAATAAACCTGATAAAGACGATAAAAGCCTCCTTGTTTATGCATTCAAGACATGGTGTAAGAAGTGTAAAGGCAAGAAAAGAGCAAAATGGCGAAGTTGAGTCCACCAGAAAGTTAACTTCGATCGTCCGACGGAATGGCCAGCGTGGCGGCAGAGGTTTCTACGCTACAGTACTGCTACGAAACTGAGCAAAGAGGATAAAGAGGTACAGATTAGCACTTTAATATACGCCTTGGGTGCAGAAGCTGAGAACATTTTCAAATCGTTCACATTCGCAGCAGACGAGAGTGGTGAAGATTATGAAACAGTACTTAGGAAATTCGACGACTATTTTATGCCAAAGAAGAACGTCATACACGAACGGGCATGCTTTTACCAGAGGGTACAAAGGCCCGGGGAAAAGGCGGAGTGCTACATCAGAACTCTCTATGAACTCAGTGAGAATTGTGAATCAGGCGCAAGTCGAAATGAACATATCAGAGATAGACTTGTGGTTGGGATTCGAGACAAAGAGCTTTCGAGGAGGATGCAGCTGATGACAGCACTTACCCTGGAAACCGCGGTGCAGATGACGAGGCAAGCAGAGGACGTGGCGCAGCAGATCAGCCAGCAGGAGGGTCAGTCGACGAGCAGCGTGCAAGAGATAGCCTCCAGGCGTACAGCAGATAGGCCCTGGACGAGAGGGAACCACAAAAGAGTTGTAGAAAAAAGAAAAGATGAAACAGAAAATGAATGTAGCAGGTGTGGTAAGACAGGACACAAAGACATTAGAAAATGCCCAGCAGCAGAGGCAGAGTGCAGAAAATGCAAAAGAAAAGGGCACTGG
>JACXGM010016141.1:0-15148 GCA_016801145.1 Umbra pygmaea
GTGGTATTAATGATACTACTACACACAGGTGGTATTAATGATACTACTACACACAGGTGGTATTAATGATACTACTACACACAGGTGGTATTAATGATACTACTACACACAAGTGGTATTAATGATACTACTACACACAAGTGGTATTAATGATACTACTACACACAGGTGGTATTAATGATACTACTACACACAAGTGGTATTAATGATACTACTACACACAAGTGGTATTGATGATACAACTATAAACAGGTGGTATTAATGATACTACTACACACAGGTGGTATTAATGATACTACTATACCTACTATATCTACTATAGACCACAGGCACAGTTCTTGTTAAGGCCAGAAGTGGCAGGCCAAGTAAAATATCAGAGAGGTAAAGGCAAATGATGGTGAGAACGTTTAAAAACAGCCCACAGACCACCTCCAAAGACCTACAACATTATCTTGCTGTAGATTATGTCACTGTGTGTCGTTCAACAATTCAGCGCACTTTGCACAAGGAGAAGCTGTATGAGATTAATGCGGAAGAAACCTTTTCTGAACAGATGCCAAGTAGCAAGTAGAAAGTTTGCAGAAGGTTTGAGGACAGCAGCAGAGCAAATCCAAGCGCAAGCAGTGACTATTTGTGTGTGAAAGCAAGGTTTTGAGGGAAATGATTACAAAATCTAAACATAATATCTGTGAGAAATGCTCTCAAATTGAAATAATGCGCTCTTGAATAAAGATAGGAATATAACTCCATATCTACTCTGACTGCCTCTGTATATGCAAGCTGGAACTATACTTATTTTGGCATCAAATCAAAAAATGTAATGTTCCTTATATAATATAAATTAGGTCTAAATGTGTAATTTATATGAATGCAGTCAAAAACACTTATGCCATCTGTTTCAATACAAACTAACCTAATTGGCTTAATAGGATTGTCCTGGGCTTAATGTGATCACTAGTGGTTAATGGTCAACAAGATTAAATATCTAATTGTATGAATAACATATTTAAAACCAAATTGTCTTGGTGGTAAATACACACTGTAGCTTACAGCACTATGCAAAGTTTATATTGATCAGGATAAGAAATAATAGTTTATTTTCATGTAGGTTGTCCTCATGAAATGTGATTTCTATGCTAGTGTACCCTTAAGCCCACCTGAATTGTATGCTCTCTCTTAATTAAATTATATATGAATACCAATTTGAGTTTAATTTAATAGTAAAGTATAACTTAATGTATTGTAAAATGTGAGTTATTTGCGTAGTATCTATTGTGTTGTTGCAGTACACCAAGTTATGTAGCAACTGTCTTGGTTGAAGTGTGGCATGTGGGTTACTTCATAAAACCCATATTTTCATTATAATGTTTTATTATTATTCATCATTTTAAACATTCAAGTAACCTGGTTACGTATGCATGTAAAAAACATGAATCTCTCAATTAAACATTAGGCATGAGTACATAACCAATATAAATGATAGAAAACATCATAAAAATTATATATTTTAGGGACCGTCCAAACAACTTCAAAAACGACTACCAAGAACTTCTTGCACATGAACATCCAAAACCTAATAAGTATACCTTTGATTAGCTTAAATTAAAAGTTACATATAAGTAACTAGTAGATGGAATGCTACAGTAGACATTAAAAAACAAAAAAACATTTCGTTATGTTTTCGTAAAATCGTAAAAAAGTTAGCTTAATGTGTACGTGGGCCTAATGGGTACAGTTACATATAACATGTTTGTTTATGAATGACCGATCTATGAATTTAAGCACCAAAACCATACATGAAAAATGTATTGAGATGTTGGTGCATCAGTCCAACAGGTACCGTATCGGTATGCTGAAGTGACCAAGGGGCCACTGCTGCGTCTCTATGGGTCTACATTACACAACACGGGTCAGGTTTCATTCAGTTTTTCCTATAACGTCAGTGTACTACCTGTCTGCCTACCTGTGTCTGGTCATCAGAAAGCAACATATTTTTAATGAACTGAAAGTTTCCTGTGGAGGCTGTCATGTTATTTTGTGGTTTTGTTTAAATATAGCTATATTATTTTACTTTTAATGTTTATCATGCCTAGTTGACCTTAAGGATGCTCAGTCTCTAGAGTAGACACTCGTGGTAGCAGCAGGAGCTGGTCTGCGCAGTAACTAGCAGCAGTGTTAACGAGCTAGAAAGTACAGCTCTAACATCAATTCCTCTTAAATGTAAGTTAATGTGTTTCAATCGTTTGATCAATAACGTTACCGTAACCTTACAGACCAGCGGCACTGCTGCCGTTTCCTACAATGCGTCGGGGCCGTGTGTGCCCTTTAACTGTCTTTAAATTACAATGTATACATCTGAACAGACAATGCTATATCGTGTCCTAATGATTGTACTTGTTTAAAGAATGAATGCATAACTTACAGCATTTTTCTGGAGACGTGCTGCGAAGTGCCAGAAGCCGGTAAATGCTAGGTTTACTTCCGTGCCGGTCACCTGCTCCAATCCCATTGGTCCAATTAATGTCACGTGCTAACTTGGTTTAATACATATCAGTAGTGATGGGCAAACCGAACCTTGATTGCTGTTCTTTTAGCAGCAAAATATGCTGGCAGCACTTAGAATTTTCTTTTTCAAAATAAAGGCCATTGTTAAAATGCCTTGCAACCATAGATGTACTGTATATATTAATGGACAAGCGCATGAGTGACGTCACCCATTGGTTTGTGGAGATCTGCTATGAGCAAGGGCAGAGGTGGGCAAACTACGGCCCGCTGGCCAGATGCGGCCCGCCGGGTCCTTTGATCTGGCCCGCGAGGCGTTTTTACCCTCCACAGTCTCCCGACGCTCTAGAGCATCAAGCGCGATTTTATCAAGATTATCTTGCAAACCGTATATGCAAGCAACTAAAACTTTTATCCGAGCCGGAGCTATCACGCCTCAAAGTCGGTCATGTTTTTTTGACTTTTGTTTTTTTTACTAAACACATTGCAGACAGGAAGTAGGACATGGAAATGACAAAATAGCAACTCTGCAATGATGTACGACATCATTCTGCACAATACCAACATGGTACCAATATGGTTGGAAAGAGGGGGTTCTGCTGATAAAATAATGCCAATGCAAATAATGAGGAGTGGTTCGTCCATGTTGATTAATGACAGCCGGAGATATCATGTCTCAAATTTGGGAACTTTTTACTGACTATATTTTGGTAAACTAAAAACATTACAGTCAAACAAGGAAATGGTGTTACAGAACTAAACATTTATTTTCTGTAGGATATGCACGTAACTGTGTAGGGGGCGTGTTTAATTTAATGAAATACATTTTTTTATTTTTCATGCATCGCTATAAAATGCGGCCCTTCATTTGGTTTCAAAAGCTCAATGTGGCCCTCAAGCAAAAATAATTGCCTACCCCTGACCAAGGGGGTAGGCTTACACCCGGAAGTTGAAGCAGCCCTGGGTGGATTCTGATGCTACCTGGCTACTTATGTTAGCATTTCATTTATTTTAGGGGTCCCTTTGACAGCGAAAAACGTATATCCGAAGCACCTAAAGACTTTATTTGTTCATTGTTTATTTCTAAAGAAATAGGACAATGTATAAAAAGCTCCATTAGCTTGTCTCACGTTATGGCCTTGTAGCAGCCGTTTTTGTGGCGTCTGTTCGTCCATTCATATACTTTCATTGGCTATGAGTCGTTGAGTTTGCGGTTACGGGCGCAGCCATCTTGGTTGAGTATGTGACGATTTTAGATGAGAGGGAGGAATAATCTAGCTAGCTAACTGATATTAATTGGGATGCTAACATTGGCTAACGAAAACATTATTAAATCAAAATGTAAAACAAACTGTAGCGTTACTTACCATAACAACTGAACTGCCGACTCCTTGAGTGTCTTGTCGTACAACCGAACGCCATAACCATGCCCTAAAACACCCTCTGCTTTATTGCCAATTTTTAAATCAACAACACTATGATAATTTTGTATTGCAGAAGACTTAAAACTAGCGATTGAGACCATAAACTCATTCTGAAAATGTTTACTGAGGTAATAAATTAAGTGAGAAGTGGGTCACTTCTACAGAAATCAACATCCTTTTGCAACCGTGATGCCCAATGACAGTATATAAAATGGACGAAGCGACTCCATATATTTTGACGGAGACTGAGTGAAGTCAATTAGAAGCAAGTACTGCGCAGCCTCAAGCTGATGACATAGATGTGACATGAGCAACCTGTCTGAAAGTTGTAATTCTTCTTGTAGCTGTGCCAAGAGAAGTTGTGAATCTTTCCAAATCTTGCCTCTTGCAGAGATGGAGGGTGAGTAGGTGTTGCCCATGAGCATAGGAGCAGGAGCAACTTTTGGTAAATATTCTGATGAGTTAATTTGTCATTTTAACTGTATACCTCCACGTCCCCCAATTGCCTGCAATCTTCTCCTGGACTATACAGTAATTTCTCTACTGTGCGAAAGGAAGTTGCATTGTTATGACACAATAGTTAGCATATTTTCACAAAAACGGCTGCTATATGGGCATAACGTGAGATACAAGGTAATGGAGCCTTTTATAACTTGTTGTGTTTCTTTAGAAATAAACAATGGACAAAGTCTTTAAACGCTTCTGATGTAAATATATTCTCTCTCAAAATGACACCAGAATGAATGGGAGTCTATGAAATGCCAACAGGTGTATAGGTAGCCTTAAAATCTCCCCATAGGAGCCTCAACTTCTGGGGGCTGGCTTATCGCCTTGGTGTCACCCCAAGCTGGAACTCAGATATAATGCAGGTACTTCCGCATTTGCTTCAGTTCGCCGAACCAGATGCTTTGTCCATTAATATATACAATCTATGCTTGCAACGTGTTTTCAAATTACAATGTGGTTTTTATTTTGAAAATGAAACTCTAAGTTAGTGCTGCCAGCATCATATCATGCTGCTAGAAGAACAGCAATGAAGGTTTGTTTGGCCATCACTACACATCAGACATCATACTGCGTCAAGACTTCAGATATTAGAAACGTTTCTATGTCATACTTTAAAATCAATATTGCTTAGAATCACTAGATTTTAAAATGCCTAACAAAAGACTCAAATCAACACTCCAAATTTTTTTATTTGGCAACCACATGAAAGGTACATAATTAATGAATTTGACATGTATTCCAATACATAAATCCTTTCTGGAGAGGTCAGTATTATAGAATATACTAGTACCAACTGCTGTGGCTTGATTTCAGGAGACTAAAGAAAAAGCTCCTGATTCCTGAACAATAATAAAATCTCAGACTGACCCCTAGACCCTACACCAGGGGTCTCAAACTGGTTCCACATAGGGCCTAGTTTATGTAGGTTCACTTTGACCTTGTACCTGACTGATTGATTAGGTCACCAATTGTTTAGGTTCTTCTGTCACCTGGCAGTCTAGGTCTTAATTGGACTCTAATTGAAAGACCAAAAACCAGCATACACTAGGCCCTCTGTGAAACCGGTTTGAGACCCCTGCCCTACAGCCAGTGAGCATTTTCAGACTGGAGAAGACAAATAGGTTCAATCCATATGACCAGTGCTTTGTAAACATTTCACCATCTTGTTTATACCAATCACATTCATATCAATATATACAGCTGTGTAAACATTTCACCATCTTGGTTATACCAATCCCATTGTCTCAGATCTCCACCAGTGACCTCTATCTAATGAAGACTGAAGCTCAGCGTGAAGACAGATGAGTAAACAACATATACGCTTTTAAACAATGAAACAGGAAAGAACCTACCTGCATTTGTATATTATATCATGTTCTTGTTGCAAACATTTTCTCTACAGTTTGTTAAGTTTCCCACTAATGAACAAACCCCAGTCCTGTCTGAGTGAAGCCCTTTATCACACAATATCAACACAGCAAACCAGCACATCACTTGTCCTTTTGTTCCAGGTGTTCTCCAGTGTTGTCCTTTTCTCCAGTTGTACCCTGAGAACCCTCTGCTGTGTTGGGGACCTTCAGTCCACACTGGGCTCTCAGGGCCAGGCTGCTGGCTGAGATGAAGTTGACCCAGTGCTGCAGGTCTTCAGGGTAGTCAGGACACTCCACCTGGAACACAAATTATACACATAAAGAGTGAACAGGACACTCCACCTGGAACACAAATTATACACACAAAGAGTGAACAGGACACTCCACCTGGAACACAAATTATACACATAAAGAGTGAACAGGACACTCCATCTGGAACACAAATTATACACATAAAGAGTGAACATGACACTCCACCTGGAACACAAAACACACACATAAAGAGTGAACAGGACACTCCACCTGGAACACAAAACACACACAAAGAGTGAACAGGACACTCAACCTGGAACACAAATTATACACATAAAGAGTGAACAGGACACTGCACCTGGAACACAAAACATACACATAAAGAGTGAACAAGACACTGCACCTGGAACACAAAACATTCTCTACTGCTCCATCTCACCTTTCTCTTGCAGAGGTACTGGAGTATCTTATCAGGGCTGCTGCCGATGACATTCTGTTTACAGAACATGACAGCTGCCACCAGACCATCCCTGAAACAGACACAAAAATGGAGTGTAAGAAGTTTCATGTGCCATTTGTTTCTTTTCTTTGAGTGAGAATATCTTTGAGTGCTCAAAATAGCACCACACTTCCACAGTAAAGACTGGTAAAGACTGTTTTACCAAGATGGCGCCTGCCTGTATACGCGAACGGTACTGTCTTTAGAAACTATATTTTTAATAAACTGTCTGTACACTTACAAAGTACTCAAGGCTTCGGTTTGCATGTAGGGACCGTAATTATGCTACCGTGGAACCGTGGTGCTATTTTGAGACTTGTTAGGGGTATAAAATAGCCATTTCTTTTTACTTCCTTCATGCCCCAACTACTAGCATTATAAAATAATTAGTGGTTTGAGCTAAAACAAGGCACATTCGATTAGCAGGAAAAATACCAGAGAACAGTTGACTCGGTACCCATGTGTTATTATATATACATTTTGTGCTGGAATTGTCCTTTAATAGTTCTATTAAAACCAAAATGTGCAAGGCACCAGCAACATGCCTGGAGGACACAAAGCGCTGCTCAAGGTAAAAGGCCTTCTCATCCCAGAGCACAATTCTGCTCCGCAGCTCAAATGCTTCCCCGAGATGCAGGGCCCTGCGCAGTCGGATAGTGGTGGCCCCCACCACCAGCGCTGCCCTCAGGTTTCTGCAAGCCTTGAATACCCCATTACGGGTGTAGAGGGAGAACCTGGAGAGGTGGAAAATATACCCATTTACAGACCTGGAGGATCGTATCAGCAACCTGTTATAGGGAGAACCTGGACAAGATTATGTTACACTAACATCTTCATCACCAATCATACCACAGGTTTAGGGGTTCAGAACTACTTCAGTAGTAAACATTCTGTTCGTCAGTAGTAAATATTCTGTTCGTCAGTAGTAAACATTCTGTTCGTCAGTAGTAAACATTCTCTTCGTCAGTAGTAAACATTCTCTTCGTCAGTAGTAAACATTCTCTTCGTCAGTAGTAAACATTCTCTTCGTCAGTAGTAAACATTCTCTTCGTCAGTAGTAAACATTCTCTTCGTCAGTAGTGAACATTCTAACCTGGCAAAGTCACACTCCCGTAGGTAGCGAGCATTGTTCATGTGTCCCAGGTCGATGTCGTGAAGAAGGACGCGCCCCGACACACTCTGCTCCCCCAGGACGTCCCAAACAGGCTTCTGGAACCAGGCAACGACCACTGCTGAGACGACACGCAGGAAGTACCACACGTCCAGACAGCAGAAGAGCAACAGCAGCACCCCTAAAAACCCCAGACACAGCTCCCTGGGGGGGTAGAGTACATCAATGTTACAGTCCAGACTCCAGACATGCAGGTGCAATCAAAATTACTCAACCCCCATTGCAAGTCAAGTTTATTGTAAAAAGCTGTTTGCAGTAAACAAATCAAACAAGAGTAATTAAAAGAATTCAACAACAAATTGTGTTGTTGAGTGGTTTCCTCAAAATTCACTGCAAATGCAACTGATAATGACTTCCCCAGTCTCAATATTATTCAACCCCTTCATGGCAAGCATCTTTAGTACTTAGTAGAGCACCCTTTTACTGTTACAGATGCATAGCCTCTGGCAGCGTTCCAGAGGAATCTTAGCCCATTCTCATGAGCTAAGACTAGTTAGTTTCTAGTTTAGTAATATCTTTGAATTTGTGTGCTGCAATATTTTCTATGGAGTACAAGTCAGGTGACTGATGGCCACTGTAGAATCTTCCAGCACTTCCTCTGCAACCAAGCCTTGGTGGAATTTGAGGTATACGTGGGATCATTGTCCTGTTGGAATGTCCAATGACGCCCACGCTTCAGAGCTTACTCACAGACAGCATGACGTTTTCTCATAAGATTTCCTGAAACTTCAAAGAATCATCTTGCCTTCCACACACTGCAGGTTTCTTGTGACAGAGAATAAAAAGCAGCCCCAGAACATCACCGAGCCACCACCATGCTTGACTCTGGGCAGAGTCTTCTATTCAGCTTATGCTTCATTCTCCTTCCTGACAGACATACCGCTGATCCATTGTGCCAAAATGTTCCAGTTCTGATTCATCCCTCAACAGAACAGAAAACGAAAACCTCTGTGGCTTCTTTATATGGTTTTGATCTAACGACTAATTTATCTATAATCAACAGTTTTTTTTACCATTAATAGGATTATAATACAAATTAATTAAAAATATAGCAAACATGTAAAATTAATTTCAACATTTTATTCAATCATCTCTTTAAAACAAACAGTATACACAACAAAAAAATTACCCCAGTCTTAACTGGTTTTACAAAATTTAACACAAAATATCTACAGTATAAATAAAAATCTGAATTTAGGAATAAAGTGTATTCTACATTTCAGATTACAACAAAATCAATGAAATCAAGTATTCTTCCAGAAGAATACCAAATATAGAAAAGTTAATGCTCCTTCAAATCCATAAGAGCAGGTCAAGAATGTGTAAAATTTATTACAAATGTCAATAGTTTACATCCTTTCCTATAGCTATAATGAAACGCGTTGTGAAACGAATGCAAGAGCATATGTGTTTGCATTTGCACAAAGCATTGCAGACGTTTTGTGTAAGATGAGAATGTCTGGTTTTAAGTGATTTTCTCCAAACAAGGATAATGACCTAATCATATAATATTCTTTTATGGTATTTGATTGTTCAATTATAAATCGGTACACAATTATAACTTTAAGGTATATTTCTTAACATTAGTATGTCAGAACGTCTAATATTGTGTTCACACAGAATTGTTGCAAACTCCCGATATTTGTCTTTCCTTCCTGAAGGTTTATTATTAATTCTTGTGATGCCACAGTATGCAGTGACTAGCCTAATAACTTGCAGCCTACTCGGTCTGTCGCCTGGACAAAACAAACTGACGGGGTGTGATAAAGACGCAGACATTTTGTCCTGTACTTGTGCGCCTTTCTTTGATAATTTTAATATACATAGGTCTGATTGGCAAAGGACAAAAAAGCGGGAAAATATACGGCACACCTACCATGACGCGGCAACAGCCTTAAATGTGGAGGAAGTATCAGCTTGGAGTATCGGGCCTTTTTCTGTTGTAACGTTTTCAGTTGTACTGCTATAAAACGTAATTTGTGATTTACACATATTTGTGATCTTTACGTTCGGACATCATGCCAGTATAATAATAGGGCAAGTCAATGGAACCTTTGGCTAATCAATGTATTTACGTAATTGATTACGTCGACGCATTGTCCCAGCTCTAAGTGTACCCACCATTCCCTTCACTTTGAACAAACTATGCTTCCAACGGTGTCTCTGGGAACATTCAGTGCCTTCGCTATCTTTTTGTACCCTTTTCCTTGTTTGTGAAGGACGATGATCTCTTAATTTTTGGACCATTCCTTTGACTTAGCCATGTTTCTCACATGCAGTCAAATGTGACACTCAACAAACCACTAGCCAGTTTAGGTATTTCACATGTTCCAGCTCAAGCACACCTGGTGTAACTAATGAAGCCCTTGATTAGTTCCATCAGGTGTGCTTGAGACAACTCCTGTTTTGCATATTTGTGCTGTTGTGAGTCATTCTATTCAGGGGGTTAAATAATTTTGAGACTAAAGAAGTCATAATGAGTTGCATTTTCAGTTGGAATTGCAGAAAACCACTTGATGCATTCGTTGTTGAGTTATTTCAATTGCTTTTGTTTAATTTATACATTGTTTCTTAGGATACAGACAGTATTGACAGACCTGGATGCCTGTTACACAGGATACAGACAGTAATGATGGACCTGGCTGTCCGTTACTCAGGATACAGACAGTAATGACTGACCTGGCTGCCTGTTTCTCAGAATACAGACAGTAATAACTGACCTGCCTGCCAGTTACTCAGAATACAGACAGTAATAACTGACCTGGCTGCCTGTTACTGAGAATACAGACAGTAATAACTGACCTGGCTTCCTGTTACTGAGAATACAGACAGTAATAACTGACCTGGCTGCCTGTTACTGAGAAAACAGACAGTAATAACTGACCTGGCTTCCTGTTACTGAGAATAGACAGTAATAACTGACCTGGCTCCCTGTTTCTCAGAATACAGACAGTATTAACTTACCTGGCTTTTACTCAGAATACAGACAGTAATAACTGACCTTGCTGCCTGTTACTCTGATACAGAAAGTAATAACTCACCTGTCTGTGACTGGTCAGCCATTATCAGGCCACATTGGCTCGTTGTGACGAGTTTACACAAGTAGATAGGGTTGGTTCTTTTGCAATAGATTTCTTAAACAGAAGTATATATGGAACTAAACGAGCAGGATTTACCAGAATTTTGCCCATAGAAACTTGTTTGCATTACAGTTTGGCGGACGGAATGCACAACCCTGCTATGTCGATGTAAAACAACTGAAGAACAGGTCCCGCTGGAAAAGTGGTTCTGACCACACTGGTAGAAGACAATGGCATGTAATAACATACATGAATTCACAACTGCAGACTAAAATAGCAAAGCTAACTTAATATACCCCCATAAACCACTTTGAAATGACATGAACTCATAAGTGAGATACATACAACTTATCTAACATACATATAAATACATAGGACAGAATCTCTTTAAGAAATAAAAAATAGGCAAATAATAAGTGCTTCTGTCATTCTCGTCAAGAAAACTCTCAAAGTTGAGCCGTAGCGTCCATGCTCGTATTCACGTCCCAACTTCTCAACTTCCCAGTAAAGTCAAAGGAACAATTCTAATATATCCATACATTTTAAACCCCACATCGCGAAATAAATGCTGTACGTACGTTGTTTCCATGTTTTAACGTCTTCAACCAAATGAAGTTTCGTGTTCTTTAGGTTTGGTTCTGTGTTATTTAGGTTTAGTTCGATACAACACCAAATCACACCGCATTTTTATGACGTAGAAGAAGAAATGGACGGACTGCCCGCTGATTGGTTATTAAACTTCCTCGCCTAAAAGACTTCTTCCGTCCAAAATTAGATTTACAGTTTTTTAGGACTGTTAATACAAATTTCCTGAATGTGTAAAAAATGTTATCAAAGATATAAACTTACCTCATGATACACCATATTTACCAAACTCCTGACTGCTCGCTTCAAATTAAATATTATTCTCAAAACCAAATGATCTGCCATCAAAATCAAACTCTGCACTCAAAATTCGCATACAGGCACTCAATAAAACACACTGTAGTGCGGAATACCTATTAAAGATTGCTGGGAGGATAAACGTATATTTTAGTACATGAGTATAAATGTCTCATGTTTGTTGTCATGCGTTTTTCTGGATGTTTGTTGTTATTCTGTCACTCACTGTTCAAATAAACCAACCATGAAAATGATAGACTGATCATTTTGTTGCTAGTGGGCAAACGTACAAAATCAGCATTGGATCAAATCATATTTCCCTCACTGTAAATTAGTCCACGCTGACAGCAAGGGCCTAGGAACGAGTTTGATACTGGGGGGACACACAATGGTTTTTTTTACAAATTGTTTTTGTTATTGGGGGGGGACCACATTGCCTGTCTGTAACATTGGGGGGGGGATATTTTTCCAACACTGCAGACCCTATAAACAGCTCAAAATAGTTGTGTCTTTCCAGTACTTTTTCAACTATTTTACAGACAATCCCTTCAAGACAATAACAGAAAATACTTTATAAACACAGTTGGTTTCTGTTTCAATGTATCAGCTCTGTGTGTTGACGGCCATTTACTGTGTTTGTAAAGTATTTTCTTGAAGAAAATATAAGTAAAGTAATATATAAGTACTGGTGTATTTGTTATCAGTACTTGTAAAAAAATATTTACAATTTTGTTTTTACATTGTGCCGTTAATGTTTCCGACACGACAGTCACTATAAATACCTCAATGCGCTCGGTAAATCCCAGCTTGTCACGACTCCTGGCGACTGATTATGGGAGTTGTGGAATTAGACTGAACTGTTAAGGGTTTATTGTGTATTTCTGTTTGTCGCGACAGCTGTGCCGTGAGTGAGGTCGGCAAGGAGGGGAGTTCGGATGGAAGTGTGGGTGTTGCTTGTGTGGAGGTAGGTTTTGAGGAGTCACAATATGTACAGAGGAAGAAGAAGCGTGCACAGAAGAAAGAGGGTGGTGTGTGTAGTTCATGAAAGGGTGAAGGGCAGGCATTTGGTGGTGGGGAGCAGGGGTATAAGGTGATTGTGGTGTTTGCAGCCCCAACAGGTAAGGTGTTACACCCGGTGTCACTCACTGCGACGATTAGGGAACAGGTTGGGAGGGTGATGGATGCTAGGTGTTTGAGTGGTGGTAGGTTCCTTATTGTGGTGGATAGTGTGTCTCAAATAGATAAGTTGCTGAAGTTGGAGGTGTTAAATGGGGGTAAGGTGAAAAGTCTGGTGCCTGGGAGTGCAGCGAAGGTGAGAGGGGTGATCACGGGGGTGCTGGAGGATCTGTCCATGGAGGAGCTTAAAGAGGTGGTGTCGGGAAGGGTTGTGCTGGAAGCGAGACGGTTGGGCAGTAGGGTGTTGTGGTAAGAGAAGGTGAGTCCCACAGTGTTGTTGGATTTTGGAGGGCCGTTGCCGAGTAGGGTGTACTTAGGGTTTCTTAGTTTTTATGTGAGGGGATATGTACCACCGCCACTGAGGCAGCGTATGGGGCATGTGGCTGCTGTCTGCAGAGGGCAGGGTAGGTGTGGTAGGTGTGGGGGTGCACATGAGTATGGCAGTTCTGGGGTAGGGGACAAGGTGAGGTGTTGTAATTGTGGTGGGGAGCACAGTTCTGCATTTGGGGGGTGTATGGTTCAGAAGCGGGCAACAGAGGCACAGCGGGTTGAGGTGGTGGATAAGGTTACATATGCTGAAGCAGTGTGGAGAGTGGGGGGACTTGGGGTAGGTGTGCTGGTGGAGAAAGAGTGGGTTGTAGACCCGGTGTCGGAGGAAGGTCTGGTTGTTCACAAAGGGGTGTTGTCTGAGACGTGTAAGCATGAGTGTTTGGTTAGTAAGGATTCATGGGTGGTGGGCAGGGTTAAGTTGGGTGGGCAGTATTTCCATTTCCTAGGGTGGTGGGGTGAGTTGGGTGGCCATGAATTGGGTGTGCCGTGACCGGCCTCACACTCCGGTACTGTTGGTGGCGCTATATGCACCTTATGTCGGTTGCAATCTGCCATTAAACCATAGAAGAAGAAGAAGAAGAAGAAGAAGAAGAAGAAGAAGAAGAAGAAGAAGAAGGTAGGTGTGATTCATTGGCTGTTTCTCAAAACCAAGAATGTAAAGAATGGACTTGTGTACTTGGGGAGAACGCTCGTTGTTCTTGGAAGAATGAACTCACAAGGTGACGAGCACACAGAATGCTGCTGACAGTTTGAGACGATGTGTTCTTGCTGGTATTGTGCAATAATACCACCGCACAGACGTAATCTGCAGTCCCCAAACATAATGAGAATTGACAGCCAGGCTTATTCAGAACGGCAATATGCTATTTTAGCATTTGTCTCTGACTATGTACGTACATTATCTTATAAAGTTGACTTAAATCAGCACTTAACTTCAATAATAGTGGCAAACAATGTGATCAAGTAGATAGAAATTTTAAGGTAGAAAACAGGGTTGGCTCGCTAGCTTACTTACACCCTTATAGGCTCTTATGGAGATTCTCACTTCCGAAAACGTTTAAGCATATTTTCGATTCGCCATAAATATTCGTAAAAATGCCAATATTTGAATTTTTCTTGCATCGAATGTTCTCAGAAGTTAATTTAGTGATGAAATATTGAAAGAAATTTTAGAAAAAC
This sequence comes from Umbra pygmaea, assembly GCA_016801145.1. Classification (NCBI taxonomy): domain Eukaryota; kingdom Metazoa; phylum Chordata; class Actinopteri; order Esociformes; family Umbridae; genus Umbra; species Umbra pygmaea. The sequence goes on from JACXGM010016141.1 coordinate 14,373, forward strand.
GATTTACTGTGTTCAACTGCGTCTCTCTGCTTCCCGGTCCTTCTTCGAATGCCGAAATGAATGCTGGGATATTTCTGCCAACAAGTTCAGACAAGTTACCAACCGATGCATCCTCGGTAAAATGGGCATGTCAAGAACACTTCCGGGATCTTTAACCGTTCTCGCCAAAATGCAAACATGTGTATTAGGACAGTACTTGGGCCACAAAAGATGACATTTCACAAGAACACAGAGAGATAGTAGATGAACAGAGGAGATAGTAGATGAACAGAGGAGGTATTAGATGAACAGAAGAGATAGTAGATGAACAGAGGAGGTATTAGATGAACAGAAGAGATAGTAGATGAACAGAGGAGGTAGTAGATGAACAGATGAGGTAGTAGATTAACAGAGGAGGTAGTAGATAAACAGAGGAGATAGTAGATGAACAGAGGAGGTAGTAGATTAACAGAGGAGGTAGTAGATGAACAGATGAGGTAGTAAATGAACAGAGGAGGAAGTAGATGAAGAGAGGAGGTAGTGAATAAACAGAGGAGGTAGTAGATTAACAGAGGAGGTAGTAGATTAACAGAGGAGGTAGTAGATAAACAGAGGAGGTAGTAGATGAACAGAGGAGGGAGTAGATAAACAGAGGAGATAGTAGATGAACAGAAGAGGTAGTAGATGAACAGAGGAGGTAGTAGATAAGTAGGTAGTAGGTTTCGTGCGCCGTAGAGAATGGTCGCATGGACGATGGCTCCGCTCACTCTATGCAGATTTTGGCTTATTACTGTTTA
>JACXGM010016142.1:0-20734 GCA_016801145.1 Umbra pygmaea
TTGATTGTACTGTTATATGTACATTATTAAGTCATTACTTGATTGATTGTACTGTTATATGTACATTATTAAGACATTACTTGATTGATTGTACTGTTATATGTACATTATTAAGACATTACTTGATTGATTGTACTGTTATATGTACATTATTAAGACATTACTTGATTGATTGTACTGTTATATGTACATTATTAAGACATTACTTGATTGATTGTACTGTTGTATGTATCATTCTGGAGTTTGAATTTCTCTAAATGTAGTTGTGATGACCAACTATTACTCAATAACATAATTACAGTCTGAAGTCCATATCCACCATTTTAAACTAAATATATAGTGTATATTTTCACCTTATAAGTGCATGTATGTTCTCAGAAAACATGACTTGGGGGTCCGTGTGGATTAGTAAACTAATTTGCTAAATTGCAGGACAGTCCACGTCATGATGGTCAGTGGTTCGAGCCTGAATATGGGTTCTCTGACTTTCCCCGAACCTCTTGCACAAGGCAGTGCAAATTGGCCTAGTGCTGCCCACAGGGGCTCAGCCCCAATAAGAGAATGCCCTAAGTGTATGTAATTCATCAATTACTGTTACTTTCCCTGAAATAAAAACACCACAATGATGGCTGCTCTCAAACGGGCAAACTAACAATACTGACTTGAAATGCCATGAAAAAGGGATCTAAATGGGTTTTAAAATAATGGATAGGAAGGTGACAACGAAAGATTGTTTAACAAAATATGCTTTCATAAAAGTCACATAACCACCCGGGACAAAACTTAAAAACTGAATGAACGATACGAGTGTGAGAAAGTCTAATATATTATCAGTTTAATGAGGAATGTAACGTTGGGTTCACTGCAAACAATGTGGGCAGTAGAGCTGCTGTTTATGAAACACCTAGACTACTTATCTGGTCTTGACTACCTGCTGACTCTCTCACCTAGTGCTTTCTCTCTTCAAACTGTGTCTTCTCCATCATGCTCTCTCAGTTGACCAGTGGCCACGTCCTCCCTCAGGTTGCACTAACAATCACAAGCAAACAAACCATTTTACTTCACTAGAAAATACAAATTTTAAAGTAAGGGGGATTCATGATTTGGATTAAAATCAATATACCTAAATACTGATTATTTTTTGTAAAACATTGTTTACTATGTGGAAGAAAATGCACCATCTATGGTTGTAAAGAGAGAATTCCTATAATACATGTACAATTGTCTCATGGCTGGAATGAAACCACCTTTTTTCAACATCCCTAAATAATAATATCCTTGTTCAGCAAATAGTTTAGCTGGTTACTTGGGCCTAAATCTGTCTAGAACAGGTTATTCAAATCCTACTCTCTTAAAAGTGCCAGAGTCTGCTGGTTTTGTATTACAGATATGTACTATCTTATCATTATTTGCACCCACTTGGTGTACCAGGTCTAAATAAGTCCCAGATTAGAGGGTTGAAATGTAGAAATGGAGTGGAACTGGCTTTGAGAGCCAGAGTTTAACTGGGCTGACCTACGAGTTTAACTGGGCTGACCTACGAGTTTAACTGGGCTGACCTACGAGTTTAACTGGGCTGACCTACGAGTTTAACTGGGCTGACCTACGAGTTTAACGGTGCTGACGTACGAGTTTAACTGGGCTGACCTACGAGTTTAACTGGGCTGATCTACGAGGGGGGTGACAGCCAGAAGAGTGATGCACCTATTTTTTAAGGCAAAATTCTGAGCAGGGAAAGGGCCTCATTACACCCCTGGTGACAGCAATGTAAGGAAGGGGGAAACACTACAATCAGTGTTGACAATACAGAACTGCTTTAGAAACTAATTAATTTGCTATTTGCATGCTTCTTCTTGGCTCTGTATTTCTTTGTCTTTATTATGTCCTCTCTCACCTGCTTCCTGTTCTCCCTCCCTCACTCCTTTGGCCTCTCCATCCTGTTCACCCCCCTCCTCTCTCTCTCTCTTTGTACTGACAAATATACAAACAATTGTACATAACTATTAGAACTTGACAAGTCAATGTATTTAGGCATGTAGACATGATCAAGATGATCTGCTGATCTCCTGGGATTTTCCCACACAACCATCTCTAGGATTTACAGAGGAGAATGGTACGAAAAATAGAAAATATCCAGTGAGTGGCAGTTCTGTGGGTGAAAATGCTTTGTTAATGGCAGAGGTCAGAGGAAAATGGCCAGACTGGTTTGAGCTGATAGAACACAGAAACTCAACCAGTTGTTACAAATAAGGTATGCAATTTCTGCTGCGACATTCAGGTGGTACAGTCAGAATTCTGGGTAAATAACATGAAAGCATAGATCCATCCTGCCTTGAATCAACAGTTTAGGCTGGTGGTGGTGGTGTAATGGTCTGGGGGATATTTTATTGGCACTTTGGGCCTCTTTGTACCAATTGGGCATTGTATAAATGCCACAGCCTACTGAGTATTATAGCTGACCATATCCATCCTTTTAGACCACAGTGTGATTTGTGGGATGCACATCCAGGGCACGAAGCTCCCGTTCCACCACATCCCAAAGATGCTCTATTGGGTCGAGATCTGGTGACTGTGGGGGCCATTCATGGTGCATTATCCTGCTGGAAGTAGCCGTCAGAGGATGTGTAGATGGTGGCCATAAAGGAATGGACATGGTCAAAAACAATGCTCAGGAAGGCCGTGGCATTTAAACTATGCCCAATTGGCACCAAGGGGCCTAAAGTGTGCCAAGCAAATGTCCCCCACACCATTACACCACCACCACCACCCTGCACAGTGGTAACAAGGCATGATGGACCACACCCTAAATGCATTGAAGCAACTGGTATGTGATTGGTTGAGTAGATAATTGCATTAATGAGAAATTGACCGGGTGTTCCTAATAATCCTTTAGGTGAGTGTATATACAATAAATGGACTGAAGACCTAGGGGTTGATGTTAAAGAAAAATGGAAAGAATGCTTGGCACTAACATATAAATTAACTATTAATGAATATCTGCAACTAATACAGTTTAAGATAATGACAAGAATATATTATACTGGATATAAAATAAGCAGGTTTGATAACACACCATCAGATATATGTATGTAATGTAACCTATATAGTGACTCCCTCATGCACGCCTTTTGGCACTGGAATTAAGAAGTTTTGGGAGAGCAAAGAGACCTGGGCCCTTATTTATCATACATATATACATATATACATACATATATATACACATACATATATACATGCATATGTACACATACATATATACATATATACATACACATATACACATACACATACACATACATACAGGTCCTTCTCAAGAAATTAGCATATTGTGATATAGTTCATTATTTTCCATAATGTAATGATAAAAATTAAACTTTCCTACATTTTAGATTCATTGCACACCAACTGAAATATTTCAGGTCATTTATTGTTTTAATACTGATGATTTTGGCATACAGCTCATGAAAACCCAAAATTCCCCAAATTCTCAAAGAATTAGCATATTTCATCTGACCAATAAAAGAAGTGTTTGTAATACAAAAAAAAGAAAAAGTAAACCTTCAAATAATTATGTTCAGTTATGCACTCAACACTTGGTCGGGAATCCTTTTGCAGAAATGATTGCTTCAATGCGGCGTGGCATGGAGGCAATCAGCCTGTGGCACTGCTGAGGTGTGATGGAGGCCCAGGATGCTTCGAAAGCGGCCTTAGGCTCATCCAGAGTGGTGGGTCTTGCGTCTCTCAACTTCTTCTTCACAATATCCCACAGATTCTCTATGGGGTTCAGGTCAGGAGAGTTGGCAGGCCAATGGAGCACAGTAATACCATGGTCAGTAAACCATTTACCAGTGGTTTTGGCACTGTGAGCAGGTGCCAGGTCGTGCTGAAAAATGAAATCTTAATCTCCATGAAGCTTTTCAGCAGATTGAAGCATGAAATGCTCCAAAATCTCCTGATAGCTAGCTGCATTGACCCTGCCCTTGATAAAACACAATGGACCAACACCAGCATCTGACATGGCACCCCAGACCATCACTGACTGTGGGTACTTGACACTGGACTTCAGGCATTCTGGCATTTCCTTCTCCCCAGTCTTCCTCCAGACTCTGGCACCTTGATTTCCAAATGACATGCAAAATTTGTTGTTGTTTTGTTGTGCTGCTTCTCTGTAGCCCAGGTCAGGCTCTTCTGCCGCTGTTTCTGGTTCAAAAGTGGCTTGACCTGGGGAATGCGGCACCTGTAGCCCATTTCCTGCACACGACTGTGCATGGTGGCTCTGGATGTTTGTACTCCAGACTCAGTCCACTGCTTCCGCAGGTCATCCAAGGTCTGGAATCGGTCCTTCTCCACATTCTTCCTCAGGGTCCGGTCACCTCTTGTCGTTGTGCAGCATTTTTTGCCACACTTTTTCCTTCCCACAGACTTCCCACTGAGGTGCCTTGATACAGCATTGGGAACAGCCTATTTGTTCAGAAATATCTTTCTGTGTCTTACCCTCTTGCTTGAGGGTGTCAATGATGGCCTTCTGGACAGCAGTCAGGTCGGCAGTCTTACCCATGATTGCGGTTTTGAATAATGAAACAGGCTGGGAGTTTTTAATAGCCTCAGGAATCTTTTGCAGGTGTTTAGAGTTGATTAGTTGATTCAGATGATTAGGTTAATAGCTCGTTTAGAGACACTTTTCATGATATGCTAATTCTTTTAGATAGGATTTTTGGGTTTTCATGAGCTGTATGCCAAAATCATCAGTATTAAAACAATAAATGACCTGAAATATTTCAGTTGGTGTGCAATGAATCTAAAATATATGAAAGTTTATTTTTTATTACATTATGGAAAATAATGAACTTTATCACAATATGCTAATTTCCTGAGAAGGACCTGTATATACATACACATATACACATACATATATACACATACAGGGCCCGTATTTATCAAGCTTCTCAGAATTACTCATAAGAACACTGCTAAGACTTGACTTAAAAGTAAGAAAATTCTTGGCACAAAGCTACCCTTAAAAACTTAGTGATCAAACATCTCAGTCCTACTTTTAGTGAAGTGTAGGACTAAATCTTAAGTGTCAGTCTGAGAGCTGATTCATGACACTTTGCTGTGCCGCAAAAAGGGATTATGGATGATGAACCAATCACTGAATAGATGTACTTGTTGAAGAATATTCTCAGATACATTCACATTCAATGGTAAAATTCCTAAGAGGAGTTGACATTTAAAATACATTTGACAAATAATTTTCAAGAGCATCCATTATGATATACACATTGTAAATTAAAGATCAAAAAATGTTTCCAACACGTTTTCCACTATTTCTCAATTACATATTTAAAACCAGTGTGCTGTTAACTGATCCGCCTATATATAGCCAAGAGTTAATGATGTAATCATAGCCACCATAGATTCCAAAAGAAGAAGAAACACAACTGCTTGCTGAATAATTCAAATTTCTGAGTGGAGAATGTGGAATCTGCGCTTCCACTGGCCAATCCCGCTCCACCACACTTTGTGTGACACGATGTGCCCTGTGAAGGGATACGACATTGAAACCTTACTAATCACCTATATTAGGATACAGTGTTCTATTAATAAACTATGAAACAATTGTGTATAAATAGCTTACAAAAAGGCTACCTGTTGTAGTTCATTTGGGCTTCTGCAGTGGTATATGGAAAGGGGTGAGCAGCCACAAGTGTAAAGGGTATCCTTTATCTACTATTAGATTACACTCTGGCGGCAGAAAGTGCCTTTCAAACAGCTTCTTCAGGGTAGACCCAGGCCATGGGTACCACATCCAAAATGTTGTTGTCTGCATCAAACTCAACTTGTGTGTTGATGCTGTGGTACCTCTTCCTGTTTATATAAACATTATTTTTGAAACTGGGAGCAATGATCTTTATATAAGTGCCATCCATTACTCCTACTACTCTTGGGAAGACCGCTATTTGCATGAATTGTGTTGCTTCTGTTGGATTATGTGGGGTGTTGTTTTGAAGTCAATGAAACGCATCACAATGGGTGGAGCTGTAAGTGCCAATATTGTTTCCATGACAATTCGTCTTATTGATGGTTGTGATGGCCCAAATCGTCACCATTGCTGCAAACGAAGCATCATCACCACCTTCAATTCATCTGAAAATGCATTGATGCGTAAAGTCACTGGTAAAATGACGTCCCTCACTCCGTCACTGACAAAGATGATGCTTGCTCTGTCCAAACAATACAGTTTAATTAACTGCGCCATGTCAAACAATTAAAACACATTGTTCCTCTCCTAAAAGTCTCTGTCTCCTCAGAAACCCCTGCTGGCAACTCCTAACCACCTGAGAGACCTCTCTGACAGTCTTAACTGAAAAAGTAAGAGTGATTTATAGCTTTGAGAAGTTTGATAACTTGCTTTTATACTTAAGTTTGAGAGTAGGAGTACATTTTGTGAATTCCCAGCACTTAAGAATAAAATGGCACTTTGAGAAACGTGATAAATACAGGTCCTGGTTATCTAAATATACTAACAGAAGAATCATCTTCAAGAATGTGTACTTTTCAAGACACTTCTTTCCTCTCTCATCTTTAAAAAATGAATATTGCAAAAAAAAAAAGGAGGCAACCTCAATAGAGAACTGGAAAGTCTTAAAGAGGTATTACTTGTGTATTGAATGATCAATGTCAAAGGACAAAAATAAAAATAAACAATTTGATAGTCAATGGAGCCAAATTTATTATTCCCTCTAGATCATGTCTTTAGAACCCCTTTTATTATTATTAATGTATTTATTATTTTTTTTGTCTGTGTGTGTGTGTATGTGTTGGTGGGACTTGTTTTGAATAAGGACCACCAATGTGTGGGATGGTGGGTAAATGGGGGGAGGGGTGGGCAAAGGGTGTGGATGGTAGGGGTGGGTCTGTATAACCAGAGATAAATACTAAGGCAGGTAAAAGTTGAGATGAAATTCTGAGGAAACTCTGAGTTAAATGAAACTCTGAATTAGATGATTAGATTAAACTTTTTCTTTTCCTCTTCACTGTTGTTTTGTCTTTTAATTTTTGTACTTCCTGGTACCTGATTATGATGACCCACAGAAATTAATTAAAAAAAATGTATAGAAAAACGGACTGTATTGGCTATTGAAGACATCCATAAATGAAAATATATAAATTAATAAGACAAAGTGTTGATTAATATGTATGCACACAGTGTGTTAAACAGCAGAATAATAAGAGTCAGTTTGGGTTCTGGGGCATGTTTATGAGGTCTACTGCTGAGGCACAGAAACGGTTCTTGTGGTGGGAGGTATTGGTTTTGATAGACCTCAACCTTCTGCCAGAAGGAAGAGTTCTGAAGTTCTGATTTCCGAGGTGGGATGGGTGTAGGTCTCCTAGATCTGGAGGGGTGTAGGTCTCCTAGATCTGGAGGGGTGTAGGTCTCCTAGATCTGGAGGGGTGTAGGTCTTGTAGGAGCCTTGTAGCCAGTCACCCTTTCAGCAGAGTGGATGATTCGCTGCAGCCTGTCCTTGTCCTTGGTCGAGGCTCCAGGGTACCAGACGGTGATGGAGGAGGTCAGCATGCACTCTATGATGGCAGTGTAGCAGTGCACCATCATAGTCATTGGCAGGTTGAATTTATTCAGCTGCCGCAGGAAGTACTTCCTCTGTTGTGCTTTTTTTGTGGTGGAGTGGAGATTCAGCTCCTACTTGAGGTCCAAGGCAATGGTGGTGCCCAGAAAGTGTAAGGACACCACAAAGTTAACTGGGGAGACACACAGTGCAATGGGGAAAAGGGTAGCTGGGCTTTTCCTGACGTCCACTACCATCTTAACTGCCTTTAGGGCTTTGATCTCCAGGTTCTTCTGTCTGAAATCTCCAACCTGTAGGCAGACTTGTCTGGAGGTGGAGCTTTTGGTGTACAGGGAGAAGAGTAGGGGTGATAGGACACAGCACAGCTTTGAGGGGAACTGGTGTTGATGGTCAGGGAGTCAGAAGTATTTCTCGAACCTCACGTGCTGCCTCCTGGTAAACAATGTGCGATCATCAGATTAGATGTAACGTCCGTAGCTCCGCCCCCTGGTAAAAACAATGTGCGATCATCAGATTAGATGTAACGTCGGTAGCTACGCCCCCTGGTAAACAATGTGCGATCATCAGATTAGATGTAACGTCGGTAGCTCTGTCCCCTGGTAAACAATGTGCAATCATCAGATTAGATGTAACGTCGGTAGCTCTGCCCCCTGGTAAACAATGTGCGATCATCAGATTAGATGTAACGTCGGTAGCTCCGCCCCCTGGTAAACAATGTGCGATCATCAGATTAGATGTAATGTCGGTAGCTCTGTCCCCTGGTAAACAATGTGCGATCATCAGATTAGATGTAACGTCGGTAGCTCTGCCCCCTGGTAAACAATGTGTAATCGCTGGTTGATACTTCAAATTAACATTGCGAGTAATAGAGCTGCCGATGTCTAGGGATTTCAGCTGCTCGACCCCAGTAGAAAATTCTTGCTCTAATTCAGGCTCATTTTCTAATAGGGAAAACCTATTTAATGTTTTTGTCAGCTCGAAATATGATGTGACAGTATTTTTTCCTCTGCCATGAAAAAAATTAGTCAGTGACGCCGGTTTTCCTTTTCTGCAAATGAATAATTATTGCTGTACAGTTGTGTATGAATCGGAGCCTCTAACACTGCAATATTTGCTGCATGTTAAAATTACAACAGCTACAATGAGAAAGCAAAGGCAAACCTAGCTTCGGTTGGTCGAGTGGATTCATTTTCGGTCCCGATAAAATCACAGAATTAAAAAAGTTACCCGATAACAATATTATCACAACATATTATTATCACAATACTAAGACAACCAGAGGCTCACTCCAGAACCCACCTGCTCTACAGTCCCCAACACCCCTGAAAATCTAGCTACCAGTTCAACAGTGACAGCAGTTGGACAGTACTGTCTGTACGACAATTTGTGGAAAACAAATAATACTGTTAATTTTTAGTAATTTGTTTTTAACAACTTTCACTTTACTGTTGATACAGGGTGTTGCCATCTTGGAAAATAAACTTGGGGGTAGTGAAATTTCTCAAATATTGTGACTAGGAATTCCCACATGGGTGGGCGTTCCAGTTGAAATTCCAACTAGGAACTCGGAATTTCCGACTTCCGAGTACAAATGGAACTTAGCATTACCTCCTTGTGTCTGGTGATGCTGGTGCCTCAACAGCCTGATTCTCCTGGATCTGAAAGCCACCATCAACACAGTGAGACATCAGATCCTCCTCACCAGGCTTGGGGGTCTGGGTGTTGAGGGAACCACACTCTCCTGGCTACAAGTTTATCTCACCAACCACACCCACTACATCTCCCTAGGTGACCACAAATGTATCTGCAGTAATCCAGGGGGTCCCGCACAGTGATGCCGGTAACGCGTTACTCAGTAATACGTTACTCTAATCTGACCACTTTTTTTCAGTAACGAGTAATCTAAGGCGTTACTATTTCCAAACCAGTAATCAGATTAAAGTTACTTATCCAAGTCACTGTGCGTTACTGTCATTTTGTCAAAACAAAATATATTTTTGCTTTCTTCTTACGTCTCCGGGAGTGAAGTCACTTATCCGACAAGTCACGTTTTCAGCATGAGGACAGTCGGAGCCGGCGCAAGCAAGAACCGTTTGCCTAGGAACACTTATGCCAGCAACACGAACTCGGATTTTCCTTTTCAAAATAATAGCGCTAGTAATTCAATATAATAATAATTGTTTATTCATTGCATAGGTAGTGTGTCCATGTTCATGTGTTGCTAAAATTACAGTCAGTAGGATGAAACAGACTCTAGTGAATGTTTTTAAAATGTAATCATGTTTTCACATGAGCCACTGACAATATATTAAATCAAGTTGTGTGTAAAAAATATTTGTTATTCTTATTATTAAAAAGTTAACATGTTAAATAATTTTTTTCCTATTATATACACTTAATGTTTCTTTACACACAGTACAATTGCCTTTGGTTACAATTCACTAGCTTTATAATGAATTAACAATGATTATTGCAGTGAATTAAAACTAGCACTATTATTTTGAACAAAAACATTAAAAATAATTTATTATTTATATTTAAACACAATGTAGATAATAAATTGTAAGTTTCCATTACAGTGTTAACAGTTAAATATGTCAAGTCAAGAAAGACTGTCATTTTATAAAACCAAGTATTTATGTTAAGTGAAGTCAAGAAAGACTGTCTTCATTTTAAAAAAATAAATATATGTATTCAACTTAAAATTTCAGGAGATACATTGTTGAGCTTACTGATAAAAATGCACTTCCAATAAAGTGAGTGTTGTCGGCAGCTGCTGAATGTAACTAATAAAGTAACTTGTAATCTAACTTAGTTACTTTTAAAATCAAGTAATCTGTAAAGTAACTTTTAAAGTTACTTTTTAAAGGAGTTATCAGTAATCAGTAATCAGATTACTTTTTCAAAGTAACTGTGGCAACACTGGTCCCACATGGCTCTTTTCTGGGATTCCTACTCTTCATCATGGTCATATCCTCGATTTCAAACTTGACTTTAACTGCTACGCCAATGACACTCAGATTTACAAATTTAAACTCGGTACCAAAAATCTCACCAGCCCATATTGAAACCTGTCTCTCTGAACTAAAAACGTGGATGCACCACAACCTTCTCAAGCTCAATTGTGACAAAACAGAACTCATTAGTTGGCAGTGAATCCACTTTCAATAAAACTGGCAATTCTCTCTCACCATTGATGACAGTTGTTTCCCCTTCCTCCTATGTTCACAACCATGGCGTCAAGGATGCTGTGTTTTGACCAACACATAAAACAGGCCAGTGGCGGTGGCAGGCCGGGGCGAAACGGGGCTAAAGCACCCCCAAGAATAAGCCCAGCACCCCTAGAAATGATTCTATATTTTCATATAAAACACATATCATTATTTTTCCTGGATAATGTACTTTCGCTTTTCTAAACGGCTATGTCCAGGTGTGCAAAGTTTGCCTGGTCGTTAACTAACCCTTCCTGCCATCCCCGCAACTGGATATAATAAATCTGATGCGCGGTCACTGAAACTCAGTAGGCAATCTACTCACTGTTTGAGGATCTATTCCGTACCACAAAATATGTCGACATGCTACAGTCTCCTAATATCCAGATAGCAAAAAGAGAGGCAGAGGCAATTTTTTTATAAGAATAAATATATTTTCCTATAGATAAACTCCACAATATGTATTGCATGCCTGGCATATTAATAACATGCACAATTGTCTTTGTGGAAGGGATGATTGCGAGTAGGTATCATTCAGAGAACAGACAGGAGTGCTGACCTGTCCAACTTTGTAACGACCAGCACAGTGACGGTTGGCATTAACACATGTACTGAGAGATGGACTCCATTGTAATAAATGTACTATTTGAGTTGTTTAATGTTATCGTCCAGTGCGTATGCACTATAGTTTTCCTTTATGGTTAAATCTGTTTGTGCGCAACTCCCTGTTCTGCTGTTGGCTGATCGGGTTGATTGAAAGACCGGTCTAATAAGTGATCGCTCCCAGCTGGTCTCCTTTCAACCCTATTTAGTGCACGGCCAGACTGATCTCACACCAAGGCGTACATATAACACAATTGTTTTTATCGTGCTATAGAGACGCCAAAGTCACTTTTCGCGTGGTATAGATATGCCAGTATGGCGTGTAATAGGTACGCTAAACTTTTGTCATGTTATAGATACACCAACATCATATCTAAACATTCTCCTAACCTTTACACTAACCTTAACCACACTGGAGTGTTGCCTAACCTTAACCATTCCTTGTAAGATGTTGCCTAACCTTAAATGTTCCCAATATAAACCTATGGCGTCCCTATAGCACACAAAAATTTAATTTGGCATATGAAAAACTTGAAAATGTAAAGTGTAATGTTATGGTATCAACACGCAAAGGGGTGAGATTATGTTGGCACGGCAGAACAGAGAGTGACGTGGTTCATTAATTATCTGTCATCGTGTGAGAAGGCTATCCAGGATCTGTATTATGGGTTTGTGAAAAGTGAGTCCCTGTATTCTGTATGTTAGCAATTGCTCTGTATTAATATTTCTTGTTATTTCAGCGTCCGTCTATATAAGGAATCTTATATATTCGTTATGCACTCGAGTCAGGAGTACCCTGGATTAATAAATATTGAAAGAAGCCTATACCTGCCTGCGTCCCTCTCTCTCTCCAACACCACACGCACCGATCCTTGACAAACTTTCACAGGTCAAGGGAAAAAATCTAAAATGTATCTTTATCTAATTTGTGTACGTTTTACCTGTAACATTACAGACAGGAAGCAGGGAGTTAAAATGATTCATGCAAGGAGGTAGGACATCACTCTGCATTAAAATATATATTTATTCATCATTTGTTTTTGGGGGCTGGGTTTTGAAATATTTATAGGGAAATCGTGAAAATATATACATTCAGTGTTTCATTTACTTATTTATTTCCCCAAAACTTTGTCACACAGTCTCAAGACCTGGGGGCATGCCAATATAGATTTCACAGTGATAATCATCATGGTTTGTGTACATATTTTACAATTAAACATACGTTTTTGTATTTTTTGGCTTTATATGACATCATGCATGAAAATCATTGTCTCAAAAGGTTGGGTTTGATGTATTCATCATTCAAAACTATAAGACACTAAAACAAATGATAAACCTTTCATATCAACATAGTGCCAGGTGGATTTCAACCTCCTGACACCTTGCAGGATTCTTTATATTTTAATGACACTCCATATGCACGGTTGTCTTCATTCACAGGTGTCGGCAAATAGGCCAAATGATCTTAAAAACAAACGGTTGATTAAATTCGGAGAAGTCAAACAAAGAAATTGCTTTAGAAAACTGAACATTTATTTTCTGTAGGCTACACACGTAATTCAATGAAATAAAATTTCCTATTTTCTCCATGCATTGCTATAATACCCTCCACTTGGATGAAAAATGTCACTGTCACTTCAAGCTAAAACTTTGATCAAACCCCTGCTTCATTCTTGTTGTCCTTTTCATTTCTTTGTTTTACTAGTTATGTAAAGCATCTCTTGGTACTTGAAAATAAGTACCATGCATAATTATAATTACTGGGGCTTCTTGCGAAGGCCCCAGTTTAAATCTTCATCATACTTCCTATTATTAAGTGTTTTTGCCTTTTATTATTATTATTCAACTTAAAGCAAACTCTGGTCGCGGTACTCCACCCAGACTTTTTAGACTACATACACATGTAAGATACTGAAACGGTTCACAAATTACTTACCAAGAGAAATATGTCCCATTGGAAGGAATGGATGGAATTTTCACCATTAGAGTGTGAGAAGCTGCCAATAATACAAATTATATACAATTTATGCAGTCACTCCAAACATTTTCTGTCCACATACACATACAGTGCATCCGGAAAGTATTCACAGCACTTCACTTTTTCCACATTTTGTTGTTTCACCCATTCCAAAATAGATTAAATTCACTATTTCCCTCAAGATTCTACAAACAATAGCCCAAAATGACAATGTTAAAGAAGTGTGTTTGAAATATTAGCAAATATATAAAAAATTAGCTCAGGTGCATCCTGTTTCCACTTATCATTCTTGTGATGTTTCCACAACCTGAGTCCACCTGTGGTAAATTCAGTTGATTGGACATGATTTGGAAAGGCACACACCTGAGAGAAAAGGAAGTACCCACGGGTCAAACAGCCAAAACATTATGACCACCTGAATGATTTATTACCCCCCCATAAACCCCCCCTCCTCCTGTCCCCACTTCCGCACCCTCCCCCATTCCTGACCCCTCCCCTGACCCCCCAACTGACCACCACCTGGTCCACCCCCTCCCCTGACCCCCCACCTCACACGTTCCTATTGGTCTGCCTATGCTACAGACCTTAAAATGTATATAGAATTAGAAAGAAATAGTTTTCTTACCATAGTTTATCTTGTTTTGGTCATTTCTCAAGTTTGTGTTTAATATCCCAGACATCTTAAACTCAACCGCTTTTTTCACACAATGTTCACTTGTATAGTGCTCACACTCCGGCCTGGGCCTCTGACTGTCAGCCAACGGCTGCTTGATTTAGCCAAAACATATCACATTATAGTCCAGAAACATTTAGGAAAATCTTTGAAAGATGCTTTTAGTCAATTCAAATGCTATGCAATAGATTCTCATGTAATAATGAACATTTTATATGATGGTTTGTAAAATAAGTTTTTACACATCCTAAATAGGATTACGATCAGACAACAGTACTGTTGTAAACTTTTGATTCAGACATTCTAGAGCGCTGTACCCAAAGTCTGTTTTCAGTACAAACAGGTGAGAATTTAATTAAAAAACATTCAACATGTTTGTACACATTTATGGTATTCCGAACCTTAAAACTCTAAGCCTGTTAGGGGGTTCCCCGTCTTCGAAACCTGATCCATGTTAATTGCCACAGGGTAAGAATGTCTTTGTTGGTTCTTATCATTATTTTACAACAAATTAACAAAAGTATGTTTTCAAATGACATTTCTGCTCTGCAAAAATATTAATTTGGACTGTTTTCTTAAGCTGGCTATGTCGCAAATGTAACGTTTAATGCGTGTTTAGCTCAGCAAGAAGTTTTATATGGGTTGTTTTCTTAAAGTTTAAGAAACGTTAGGTTCTTAGCTCCATAAGAGAAAAGTTTTCTCATGGTGTTTATTTCACTTTGCCTCATAGATCAATTGCACTATAGCATTTGAAATGGATTGGCCTAAGGCAAAGTTATCTTAGCAAAATATGTGTTTTGAATAAAAAAACGAAATCAAAACAAATATAAGAGCAATGAAACATAGATAGTCCATTTACATCCGTAAGATGCGAAACATTTTTCCACTGAAAACAAAAAGAAAGAGTTTCTATGTTTATTTAAGTATAATATAAAGGTTAGGTTATAATACCTTACAATAGTTCACTATGTAGTGTGTACACCACTAGGTTTTAAAAAACAACACAGCTATGTTTTTATAAAAGGCTTTAGAAATTATGTTTTACTTATATTATAAAAAATAATTTTTAATTTTTTTTTAAGTCTTGTGACCAACACGGATGTGTCTACGCCAACCTTAGACACCTAGGTCTTGTTTTGATATACTTTTGTTGAACTTTCTAATCCTAACCATCAGCCCATATAATGCTCTAGTTGGGCAGTCAATCTGACTGGCTAATAGAATCAGTTAGATATTCAAGTTTGTACCTCGTAAAACAAAAATGTGTCTATTTAAACTTTAGAACTTTCAGCCCAAGACCAATTATATCAATTTCAGGTTTATTTATTTATTTTTTATTTAACCTTTATTTAACCAGGTGGGCACGTTGAGAACATTTTCTCATTTGAGACGGCGAAACAATCTAGGTTGAAACAATCTATGTTCAAAAGATCAGATGATGAACCAGAGTGAAGCCCCTGAACTAGATCCTATATGATTGGCTGTAAAGTAAAACAGGGCGGGCCGATGAGGTGGTAGACATTTGTGTTTACCATACATTTTTTAAACCAAGCTTTCTTTCAATGCCCTTCAAGTTTTGGGTTCGATTTGTTTAAGCAATGATAATGGATATAAATAGTGAAAAGGTATGGACCGAAATTCCTGGTTTCATGTCATAGGATGTGACATTATTAATTTTCAGAGCTCCAGGCTGTTTCAAAAACAGTATCAAAATAGGAGAAAATACACTGTCTTATATTTTCAGCCCGCTGAACTCAACCGTGGAAATCTTCACAGATGAACAAAAATCGGTTGAAGAGGATGTAAATGACTGGAACATTTTTAGCCCACAGCTCGATATACAAGAATGGATGTGTCTTTGCCGAACTCTTTTCCAGGTCAAAACTGAGATTTTGAAAGGAAGACCTGGTTTTGCGGTGGAGAAGCAGGTTGATGAAGAGATTCGAAAAGCCATAAGTGTTGAAGCCGACAAGTTTTATAGGGATTCACGTAACACTATTTTTGGTTGCGTTAAATTCAATCATGAAAATGCTACAAAGACTAAAAATACAATGAGTTATATTGATGCAGATAAGAAAGTCAATTATTTCATACCAATATTTTCCTTTCCAGTGTTTAAATGTTTTAATGTAGTTTGTTTTCTATATGAAATACACAATCTACTCAAACATCGTAAGCAGCTACACAGATGGTATCTGTTAAATAAGAGATTCATGGATGCTTTTCCAAAAAATAACTAGATTTTCAATTTGAAAGGTAATCTTAAAGTTGTTAACTACAATCAATGTTTAGTTGTTAACTACAAACAAGAGATCACTGTCGATGTTCATGAAATTGTTTCACATTTGTACAATTGTTAAACAGATGTAAGCTCAAGACTCATCTTTAGTATTGTATTGATACAAGGTTTTTGTATTCATTGTTGTAAAACCTTTATAACTTCTAATCCTAACGCTATTATGCCTCAGATGTGTTAACATAAAAAACTTGGTTGAATTATACTTTGAGTTCTACAATTCTATTCTACTAATGTCTTTTGTTCAACTTGTGTGATTAAAAAGATTTCACAAATCATTAATAGTTTGACTTTTTAATGTTTTCACAGAAGTGTATACATTTACCTCCACAAGATGACCGACTGTCCCCTCTCCGCTATGGTTGCCCCACCACAGCCTGTTCCTCTCCTGACCCCGCCGCAGCATGCTCCACGGCAGGTCCGCCTTCAGCCGCCTCCTGAGCCCCAGGCGGAACTGGACCTGGAGGACTTGCTTTTACCTCCACCACCTGGCTTCGAGGATGACCCAGCAATGGATGATTTGGAGCTCTCTGCTCTGCTATTGCAAGGGCTACTAGCCCCGCATCTGCCAGGATCCCCTCCGGTGTGGCGTTCTGGACTCCAAACTTTCTGATGTCCAGATCCCCCAACAACCTGCCGCCAGGGCCCCCGGCATCGCTGCTGCCTGGGCTCCTGGCACCGCTGCTGCCTGGGCTCCGGGCACCGCTGCTGCCTGGGCTCCCTGCACTGCTGCTCCCAGGGCTCCCTGACTCCCTGACCAGTCTGTCCCTGGGCTCTCTGCCCAGCCTGTCCCCGTGCACCCTGCCCAGCCTGTCCCGGGGCTCCAAGTCCAGCCTGTCCCCGGGCTCCCAGTCCAGCCTGTCCCTGGGGTCCCAGTCCTGCCTGCCCCAGGGCCCCTTGAACTGCCTGCCCCAGGGCCCCTAGAACTGCTTGCCCCAGGGCCCCTAGAACTGCCTGTCCTAGGGCCCTCACTCCCTGCACCATTGCCTGGCCTGCTGAGACCACCGGCTGAGCCGCCGCCTAGGTGAGTGCTTCGGGGGGCTGCTGGATTACTGTTTGTGGGTTATTTCGGTCTCCCCTCCCCCCCGGTCTGGCCAGCCCGGAGTGGTGGCCTTTTTGGGGGAGCTCTGTCACATGTGATATGTACTGGGATATGGACTCCTTGAATTTTGGTCATATTCTTATATTCCTTGGTTTGTTTTAGTTCCCCCTAGTGTCCCTTCAGTGCTTTGCATGTTGTTTTAGTTCTGCCTTAATCCTGTGTTTCCCTGTTTACGTTGGCCACACCTCTCTCCTTGGTCTGAGTTCTCATTGGCAGTGTTGGGGAAGCTACTCTGAAACTGTCGTTTATCAAGCTACAAGCTAGTTATAAGTTATTGTAGTTAAACTACAGTCAAGCTACCCTTTTTGAAAAGTAGTTAGCTACACTACAAGTTGCTATCAGAAAGTAGCTAGCTACATTGAAACTACTTGTTTTTTTTTTTAACAATGTACATCATAAATAACTGTGTCTGAGGAATGTATTAGGTAAAATAGTTTCTGTTTAAAACAATGCAATACAATTATGATTTCAAAGAGTATTTTTTATTACACATAATGCTTACATATCTCAGACTGTCAGGCTTTACTTGTAGTTTCCTTGAGAGAAATGAACTAGGACAAAAGGCCATGGGTAATTAGTTGTTTCTCCATCCTCCGATTCTGCTGTCATGTCTTACTATGGCATGGGTATTCTGCTGTCATGAATAATATGGCATGGGTATGTCGAACTTGAATTGTCAACCCACTTCTTTTACGTCAGTGAACCGTGAGCCGCAAGACGCGTGATTAAACAACAGGTGGCGATAATGCACATATTTTGTTTGTAATCTAATAAAAAGAAGCTGCGCTGCTTCATTCATAACAGGCTCGACAAAACCATGGACAAAACACAATGTAGCTTTTGCTCACACTACACAGCTACTTGCTGCAAAAAGTAGTTAGCTACTGGAAAAGCTACTCTGTTTAAAAGCAACTGAGCTACTGCCAAGCTACTGAAAAATTTAGTTAAGTTAGTAGCGTCGCTACCTGTAGTTAACTACTCCCCGACACTGCTCATCGGTTTAGGTTAGGAGTCTAGTAACTTCTGCATTCGGCTTGATTATGGATTACCTACAGCCTTGCATGATCAGATAATTTACCTCTACTATATAATAATCCCAGACTAAGGAGAGAGCGTTGGGCATTGTGATCATTTGTATCCTGTTATGGATAATAATGATGTAACTTCTGAACCATGGAGCTGTTTATTACCAGGTCGTTTTAATTTTATTGTATTGCAGTATAGGCGTCTGTGTATCGCGGTCTTGTATTTTATGAGTGTCCGTGCCACTATAGAGCACGTTGCTTAGCTTGTGTACAGTTGTGCTCCTGTTTCAAGCCTTTGTTACATTATATTTATATATATTCTTTCCTGGACTATTTGCTCCAATAAACCATGAATAATAATGACTACCGAGTTGCCATGGGGTCTACCCCTTTCTTACAACAACTACACATTGTGACACACTGTTTCTAGGATTTATGTTTTGGTGCCATAAAATTGCTCCATTTGAAAGCGCATTTTCTCAAGTCACACTACGGAAATATGACCTACGAAACAGGATGGGCTTTCTCTTTCTTTCAGGGTTGATGCACATTCACACAGGTCTTGCCATAATGGCTTGACATCAGCTACATTCCGTCTGCCCCGACAGTTGTTGAGCAAATTATAATCTAGGATATACTAAAGCTTTTGTGTTATTCAAAATATTTGTAATAACAATTGTTCAAAGTGATCTTCATGAAAACACACTGCTAATTGTCTGACAGGGAATAACCTAGCTCAGGCAGTTCGACCTGTGAGTTTTTGTAAAAATTGCCCTGAACATGTTATTCTGAATAATTTTATCAACACGCCATTGTTCATGTTATTGGGCCCTATCTTGCACCTGGCGCAATGTAGCGCAAAGCCCGACCACAAGTGTCTCTGCTAGTTTAAGACCGACGCAGTTGTCAATTTCCCATCCGGCGCCCACGTCGTTTAAATAGCAAATGCACATGCGCTCATATTTGCGCTCATGGGCATGCTGGTCTAACAGGGAGGTGTGCTCAGGATAATTCTGGGTGTATTGCTATCTTGAGGCATCAGAAAGTGATCGCGCCATTGACCAACAAAATCCTGGTCTAAAGTCAATGCATGTCATTGTTATTTTAACAGCAAATTAGTCAAATGCACCTAGGTGTATGCACAGCGCACTTGTTGCAGACACACAGGGAAGCACAACAGCACACAAACATGCAAAAGATTACAAATGAAAATATTACGGTGCAAATCTGCCATCATAATAGCAATGCGCGAAAGGAACAAACGTGCCTGGCCTTTAAAAGGAATGGGAGATGAATCGCTGATTGGTTTATTGCATTTTATGCCCAAAACACACCTATGAATTAATAAAGACAATTAGTACAACCCTTTTAGACCATGCGCCCGGTGCATGGACCTTTTTTTCTACTGTCAAACTAGCAAAAGTGGATTTGGACATGCCCAAAGCGCACTTGTGCCATGCGGTTCAAGCTGTGCGCTTAGATTGTTAAAATAGGGCCCTAAAACTCTTAAGAAGCTATTTTATATACATTTGGGGGCTGTTGTATAGGATGTGCATATTAACAAATCTAGTAAGACATTCGGCTATAATTCTCCTAACAGGATTTGTATATGATTGATTTGGTTCCAAATGGCTCCTCACCGTTGTCTCACCCTCCCGAAACCTGCGCTCATCCAGGTACA
Organism: Umbra pygmaea; assembly: GCA_016801145.1. Taxonomy (NCBI): domain Eukaryota; kingdom Metazoa; phylum Chordata; class Actinopteri; order Esociformes; family Umbridae; genus Umbra; species Umbra pygmaea. Next base: position 20,160 of record JACXGM010016142.1, read on the forward strand.
TCTCCCTGATCACTCCAAAAGCCCACACCTCTTTTGGCCAAAATTCATTCCAGTTCGCCGCAGCTAACGATTGGAATGAGCTACAGAAGACTCCGAAACTCGTGACCACCGTCCCCCTCACTTCCTTTAAATCTCGTTTATCAGAGCTTCTGTCCAACCATTGCACCTGCTGACCCCCCCCTCACATGTACACTACCTTTCCTATCTGATCCGTTACTTTAGTATTTTCCAAATAATCACCTTTGTGTACATACTTACTTGAACATTATTTTAGTTTAATTACATTGTTGTTATATTTTATTTGCACAGTTACCATTTGCACTGTCATACTAGTGTTAACTTATTACATTGTATTTGCCTGCTACTCTGTACACTGCATTCAACGGCATTCAACTGCACATTCAACTGCACTTTTCTATCTTTCTCCCTTACCCGACCCATTGTGTTATTCTTGTGTATTTGTATTCATGTGTAACTCTGTCTGTACTTGCACCTTTGCTTTATCTTGGCCAGGTCGCCGTTTTAAATGAGAATTTGTTCTCAACGAGCCCACCTGGTTAAATAAAGGTTAAATA
>JACXGM010016143.1:7015-20833 GCA_016801145.1 Umbra pygmaea
GAGAGAGACAGAGAGAGAGACAGAGAGAGAGACAGAGAGAGAGAGAGAGAGAGAGCTGTGTGTGTGAGTGATTGATTGAGACTGCCTCCTAAACAGAGGGTCACAGGAAGGATCTGATGTGCCGGTGTTTAAGCTACAAAAACGCGCCGAACTGATCCTAAACCAGCCCAATTTTTATCTACCCGCCCAAACCATTTTTTGCCCAAAAAACAGATTGCAAAACCACCCAATTGGGCGGGAAACCGCCAAATCTGGAAACCCTGCAGGCAGAAATCCCAAAGACAATGCTGTTTAAAGATATGATTGGGCCAGTTCAGTGTCAATTAAAAACACAAACAACGCAGGCGCAGTTCTAGCAGGGGGGGAAACACGTTTGCCTGGCAACACTATGTTATGTCGGCAACACAAACTCTGATTTGTCCTTTCAGAATAATAGTGCTCGTAATTCATTAGAATTATCATGCCTGAATATCATGCCTGAACCATGCCTGAACCAATTGGCCGCTGAGCTACGTGTTAAATGGGCTGTGTCTGTCAGAAAAAAAAACTAGCCTATATGTGATATTTTTAAGTCAAGTGTTTTGGGCCAGCAGCCCAGTGTCAATTGAAAAAACAATGGGCTGCGTATCTAGGCCTTATCAGCTGCTATAAAAAAATATATATTTTTTTTCTAAGTTGGCAGTTGGGTTGGCCCAAAACCGGGAAAGTGCCCGGTATGCCAGATGGCCAGTCCGCCCCTGCTTTCCCATATCTTCCATCACCACATCAGTGAGTAGCTAATGCACACACGGAAATACACTAAACTCAAGTTGTTTTTGAAGAACAGAAAGTCCATGCTGTTCTCTGCTCTTCAACCAAACTTTCTGCCACGCCCTTTTTTTTATTCCTTTACCAACTATTGGTTCAACAAAGACAGCAATCTCTTCCTCTGAATCCATGATTTTGGCACAGAACTTCATCCGATTTCTTCGGAATTCGGCAGTTCGTATAATCCTGTCGTACGATTTTCAGATAAACTCACTCGTAAAGTGTGTTTGGACATACGATCTTCCGATCATCAGAATTTGCACTGTGTACACCCGCCTTAAGGGGGTTGAAGTCCACCTGACACTACTATGTTGATATTTTGGCCACTGCAAAAATCATACTTTGTGCCTTATGGTTTTGGATTCAGAGGACTCTTCAGAGGCTACAACATGCAGTTAAACCCAAACCTTTGTAAAATAAAATGTTACATTTCAGTTAATTAAAGTAAAATACATGTCAATCTTTTTATATTGAACCTTTATTTAACCAGGTGAGCACATTGAGAACAGTTTCTTATTTGAAACGTTGACCTGGCCAATATAAAAGCGCCAAGGTGCAGAAAAAATTGTTACACATGAATTACATGACAAGAAGAAAAGCAAATAAAAACAAAAGTACAGTGTGCAAATCTTTAGAATTAAACAATAAGGAATGTGTACAGTCAGTGCAACAAATGCCAGCATATGGAGGTAGATATTTGGTAATTACAGTGGCGTGGCAATATACTATACATTCAAAATGACAGGGTCCAAAACAGAGAGGCAGAGTTATGGTAAAATAAAGTGGCAGTGCAAAATAACACTAGAGTAGGAGGCGTAATGATGAAGGCTGTAGACAAAGGAGTGTGCAAAACATACAATGACAGTTGTGCTGGTGAGAGTGTGCAAAATGTATTAACGTGGGTGGCCAAGAAGAGTGGGTGGGGTCAGCATGTACATTGGTCTGTCAATAGAGTTCATAGAAGAACTTTGAAGGTAGTTAAAGGGACAGTGGATTTAAGCTTCAATGATTTTTGCAATGCATTCCAATCATTTGCAGCTGAGAATTGGAAGGAGAAGAGGCTGAAGGATGTGCAGGCTTTTGTGGCAATCAGGGAGATATACCTACTTGACCACAGATTAAGAGAGGGTGTGGCTTTGGAGATTAATAATTTTAGGTAAGGTGGGGTTTAGCCTAGTAAACATTTGTAAATAAGATGAAACCAGTGTGTTTGTCACTGGGTGTGTAGTGAAGGCCATCTGATTAGATTGTAGAGGTTGCAGTGATGGGTGTTATATGGATCATTGGTGACAAAACGGATGGCACTGTGGTACACAACATCTAATTTTCTAAGGAGAAAGTTTGATGCAGATCAGTAAATTACATCACCGAAGTCTAGTATAGGGAGAATGGTCATTTACACAAGGGCAAGTTTGGCAGGAAGAGTGAAGGAGACTTTATTATGGAATAGGAAGCCAATCCTGGATTAAAATTTTGGAGTGGAGCTGGTTGATATGGGTCTGGAAGGAAAGTGAAGAGTCTAACCAGACCCTTAGGTATTTTTAGTTGTCTACGTATAAGTACATACCCGTTGAGTGTGGTGATGCTTGTTGGGCAGGCAGGTGCAGAGTGTGATCGGTTGAAGAGCATACATTTAGTTTTGTTAGAGTTTAAAAGTAATTGGAGATCACGGAAGAAATGTTATATATTATCAAAGCTTTCTTAGAGGTTTTATAACAGTGTCCAATGTCAGGCCTGACATATAGAGAATTGTGTCGTCTGTATATAGGTGGATCATAGAGTCATCTGCAGCAAGAGCAACATCATTGATGTATACAGGAAAATAAAGTCGGCCCTCCGATTTAACACTACAAACTGTCATAGAAATAATTTGTGAACCAGGCAAGGCAGTCCTTTGAAAAACCCAGGCTCTTTACTCTGTCAATGAGGATGTTGTGACTAACAGAGTCAAAGGCCTTGGCCAGGTCGATGAAGACTGATGCCAGTAGTTCTTTTGGTCAATAGCAATTATGTTGTCATTTAGGTCTCCGGATTGCATGACAGAGAAGCTGCGATGGGATTGAAAAAAGAATTGGGTGAAAAAAAATGGGTGAAAATATGTTTATTAATAAGGCTTTCGAAGACCTTTGAGGGGCAGGATGGAAATCGGCCTGTAGCAATTTGGGTCTAAGCTGTCCCCCCCTTTGAATAGGGGGATTACTGCAGCAGCTTTCCAATCTTTAGGGATCTCAGAGTCAAAGGAGAGGTTGAAAAGGCCTGGGGAAGGGAGCAGCAATAATTACCATCGACAATTTTAGAAATGAAGGGGCCAGAATGTCTAATCCATCAGATTTGAAGGAGTCAATATTTTGCAGCTCCCTCAGAACATTGTCTGTCTGTTTATGGGTAAGGAGAAACGTGGGGGGCTTTGGCTGGATGCTACAGAGAAGACAAAACAAAAATCCAAAAAAATCACATTGTATGATTTTTAAATAATGTAAAAAAATAACTCAATATTTGGTACAGAAACCTTTGTTTTCAATTACAGAGATCATATGTCTCCAGTAGTTCTAGACCAGGTTTGCACACACTGCAGCAGGGATTTTGGCCCACTCCTTCATACAGACCTTCTCCAGATCCTTCAGGTTTCTGGGTTGTTGCTGGGCAATACAGACTTTTAGCTCCCTCCAAAGATTTTCTATTGGGTTCAGGTCTGGAGACTGGCTAGGCCACTCCAGGACCTTGAGATGCTTCTTACTGAGCCACTCCTTAGTTGCCCTGGCTGTGTGTTACGGGTCATTGTCATGCTGGAAGACCCATCCATGACCCATCTTTAATGCTCTTACTGAGGGAAGGAGGTTGTTGGCAAAGATCTCGCAAATACATGGCCCCATCCATCCTCCCCTCTATACAGTGCAGTTGTCCTGTCCCCTTTGCAGAAAGGCATCCCCAAAGAATGATTTTTCCACCTCCATGCTTCACGGTTTTTGGGGTTGTACTCATCCTTCTTCCTCCAAACACGACGAGTGGAGTTCAGACCATGAAGCTCTACTTTCGTCTCATCAGACTACATGACCTTCTCTCATTCCTCCTCTGGATCATTGTGATGGTCATTGGCAAACTTCAGATGGGCCTGGACATGCGCTGGCTTGAGCAGGGGGACCTTGCGTGCACTGCAGGATTTAAATCCATGACGGCGTAGTGTGTAAATAATGGATTTCATTGAAACTGTGGTCCCAGCTCTCTTCAGGTCATTGACCAAGTCCTGCCGTGTAGTTCTGGGCTGATCCCTCACCTTCCTCATGATCATTGATGCCCTACGAGGTGAGATCTTGCATGGAGCCCCAGACCGAGGGAGACTGACCGTCATCTTGAACTTCTTTTATTTTCTAACAATTGCACCAACAGTTGTTGCCTTCTCACCAAGCTGCTTGCCTATTGTCCTGTAGCTCATCCCAGCCTTGTGCAGGTCTACAATTTTATCCCTGATGTCCTTACGCAGCTCTCTGATCTTGGCCATTGTGGAGAAGTTGGAGTCTGTTTGATTGAGTGTGTGCACAGGTAATCAGTGAAGAACAGGAGGGCTTCTTAAAGAAAAACTAACAGGTCTGTGAGAGCTGGAATTCTTACTGGTTGGTAGGTGATCAAATACTTATGTCATGCAATAAAATGCTAATTAATTATTTAAAAATCATACAATGTGATATTCTAGATTTTTGTTTTAGATTCCGTCTCTCACAGTTGTAGTGTATCTATGATGAAAATAACAGACCTCTACATGCTTTGTAAGTAGGAAAAACTGCAAAATTGGCAGTGTATCAAATACTTGTTCTCCCCACTGTATGTATAGATTCCGCGATTCAGTCTGAAACCAAAGGGCCCTAAATTTGCAATGTTTGTGTGAGATACCTAAGAGAGCACTACAGGGAGACAGGCAGGAAAGCTGATCATCCTCGCAGTGGCAGACCACATGTAACAATACATGCACAGGATTTGTATAATCAAACATCGCACATATTCAAACAACGTCACCTATGAGCACAAACCTGATATTGCTGGACCAGACAGGACTAGCAAAAAGTGCTCTTCACTGATGAGTCGTGGTTTTTGTCTCACCAGGGATGATGGTCGGACTCTTGTTTATCCTCAAAGGAATGATCGATACATCATAGCCTGTACACTCTGGAGCGGGATCGATTTGGAGGTGGAGGGTCCTTCTTTGTCTGGGGCGGTGTATCATAGCACTGAGCTTGTTGTCATTGCAGGCAATCTGAGTTACAGAGAAGACCTCTTCCTCCCTTCATGTAGTACTCTTCCTGCAGGGTCATCCTGACATGACCCTCTAGCATGGCAATGCCACCCGCCATACTGCTCATTCTGTGCATGATTTCCTGGCAAGACAGGAATGTCATGGCCAGCAAAGAGCCTGGACCTCAATCCCATTGAGCACATCTGGGCCCTTTTGTATCAGAGGGTGAGGGCTAGGGCCAGTCCCCCCAGAAATGTCCAGGAACTTGCACTGGCCTTGGTGGAAAAGTGGGTTGACATCTCACAGCAAGAACTGGCAAATCTGGTGCAGTCCATGAGGAGGAAATGCACTGCAGTACTTAATGCAGCTGGTGGCCACACCAGATACTGATGCTTTTGTTCAATTTATGTCTTAGATGTTGACAATTTTTATGCTCATACAAATATTTTAACAGGTTAAGTTTGCTGAAAAACAACAGCAAATTGAAAGTGAGAGGACATTTCTTTTTTCGCTGAGATGCATGTCCCCTGACAACAGGGGGGGTTTGAGCCCTGGCTCGCTGACTGTCTGTAACCGTCCCTTCTATAACTGTCTCCTTGCCTTCTGCTTCCTACTGTCCTGTCATTAAAAAAAATAAAAAATACCCTACAAAACACTTTGTACAGATTAAATGAAAATGTACTGTAGACTGCAATTACTGTCAACGATTTAACTGGAAGCCTTCACAATTTGCCACACAGGTCTTATTACCGGTACTTTATTTGAACTGAACTGTGTTTATATGCAAACAGGTGCTAATGATTAATTAAACAATGAGCGGAAAGAACCAAAGTGATTAACTGAAACAAATGGTTGTACAAAGAATTAAACTGGGTGAAGGACCACAAAACTAATGGCATGTATGACAGTTTTATTATTTCTCACTGTTTACGGCTCCTTATAACATTTGCAATATGTTCTTTTGAAGGGTGAGAGACATGATGGCTTTATGTAATTAGTGGAAATGCTCAAGTCAATTGTGACATTTTTTTTATTACTTTAGTCTTTTACATATAGGGTCCTAGTGAGAATTAGGAGTTCCAACAACTGATATGTGAACATGGCAATAGCATAACATTCTGTCAACCGAAAGTGCTTTTAAAGGTGCTATTTTGTAGAATTTGAGCCGTAACAATGTGACTGGTGTGCAAACACTGCAAAAACTGTATTTCTTGATATTTTCAACAACTGAAAAAGCGATGTCATGTATATGGGATGTTTCCCTACACTATGAGGTGCTTTGTTAGACACAAAAGCACAGCATAAAACATTAGGTACATTAAATACCAACTGGTGCATGCTCATTGAAAAATGCTGTTGGAAGCACAACTCGTCACGTCCTCTTTGTAATTCCTCTTCAAATGGAAAAATATGCAGTGCATCATCTAGGAAATAATTGCCCCATCTCAACAGTTTTTTCCCTTTTTTAACATCTGGTAGAATACATGTTCAACAGCTTTGTAAGCTAATCACTGAAAGAGAAAGTAGTGCTGTTGTAATAGTTTCACTCTGCAAAATTCTACACAGTGCACCTTCAAATATATAGTTTTTCCTAAATATAAAACAAATAATATTTAGAGCAGAAACAACTGAAATGGGAGGGTACAGTACCTCATGCTCTGCGGAGTGAGGAATATGAACTGACGGTAACGTTGACTTGAAGCGATTTTCAACATCATGTCCATTGATATCCTTCGATTCACCATGTCCTAAAAAAAGTCCAGTAAATCTAATAGTGCAAACTGTACTTAATCTTTCATTTCAGTACTTTGATACATATCATAAGTGCCACAAAATTATTATTAGTAATGTGAATTCCCCACTTTCAATTTCTGGGATTTTATAGTCGGGATCAAAACATGTACAGTTTTGTTATAATAGCAGTGTGTTCAAACAAGTGGGTAAAGCTCACAATCCTTAAAATTGCTTTTGTAAATGTATTGGAAACCCTGTGCACAGTCTATGCCAAAACAAAACATTTTGATCTTAAACAAATTAAGATCAAATTTGTTATTACTTTACAGAAAGTGAAAAGGAAGAAAGAGGAATGTTAGGCTGTTCAAATAAATAGCAGTGTCTGCATTTGTCTTTACAAACTCAAAACATTTACTATATTAACTGAAAAATGTTTGAAGATTTAGCCGTCCTGTGAATCACTCAACTAATATTTAGTTGTATAACCACGGTTTCTGAAAACTGCTACATCTGTGTTGCATGGAGTCGACCTGTGAACAGGTATTCCAGCCCAGAATGATTGAACTACATTCCACAGTTCCTATGCATTTATTGGATTTGCCTCAGAAACACCCCACAAGATTTCTATTGGATTAAGGTCCGGGTATTGTGGTGGCCACTCCATAACATTAACCTTTGGTCTGGAACCAAGATGCTGCTTGCTTACTGGTGTGTTTGGGATCATTGTCTTGTTGGAAGACCCCTTTCAAGGGCATTTCCTTCTCGGCATAAGGCAACATGACCTCTTGAAGCATATTAGTGTATTCCAACTGATCCCTGGTATGTGATAAATAGGCCCAACACCATAGTTTGAGAAACATCCCCATGTCACGATGCTTGCACCACCATGCTTCATCAAAATAGCGATTTTGATGCAGATTAGTGCCCCTATCACTCCCATTCAAAAGGCGAATTTACCAATACCAAAAATATGGAAAATTTTAAAAGTGGCGTTTCCGTCCAAATTATACTTTTTAACGAAAGTTTGACTTGGGTACATTAAAAAAAGACCTTAGGTTGCATTTGGCGAGAGTTAAGCTTTAAAGCATTCAAGATAATTTTAACTGTGCAACCTATCATTTTCTACACTTCTTCATATGTTTTCCCCACTTCAATCAACTTTAATCAGCATACGCTTTTCTTTAGAAGAATGTCTGGAACGACCCCTTTTACTCAGATTTCCAAAGAGAAATGCACTATATCCAGCATGTACAACATTTGTTGTTTTCGTCCTTGAATAAAGGCCACCTGTTTGACACAGTTTTTTTTCACAGAATGAATAACCTCACTGCTTGAACTCTGCATTGCTATTATTTTGAACATGCACCTTTCAATTAATGATTCAATTACACAGAATCAACAGCATTCATGTCATGACTGTTGGGTCTGTTTGTTTTCTATTACCCTACTGCAACTACTAGTAAATTATTTGCCATCTCAAAATACAATTTATACCAAAAGCAGTCATTGATCTGGTTAGTGATGTTGGACTGCTATTATTTTGAACACAACTATACAAGTAAATGTAGATCAGTACTGTTCACCAATTAAATGTTTTTGCTCATTGAATTAATCTCCCAGAAGTGGACCGGGTTTTTGGACAGCCATGTTAAGCTTATACTCAACTGAGATATCATGTGACAGTTAGAAAAGTTTGATGGTGAAAATACAGGATCTTTAACAACATAAGGATCAACTGATACATACATTTGTGCTCATAAGTTTGCATACCCTGGCAGAAACTGTGAAACTCAGCATGGATTTTGACAATATGACTGTTCATGCAAAATATCTAGGATAGTGATCATATGAAGCCATATATTATCACTCAGTTGTTTGGCTTCTTTGTAAACCATACTGATTACAGAAATCACCCAAATGGCCATGTTCAAAGGTTTACATACTCTTGAATGTTTGGCTTTGATTCAGATACACAAGGTGACACACAGGTTAAAATGGCAATTAAAGGGTAATTTCCCACTTCTGTGGCATTTTAAATTTCAATTAGTATTCGTGTAGTAAGTCAATGAGTTTGTTAGCTCTCACTTGGATGCACTGAGCAGGCTAAATACGGAGCCATGGGAGCAGAAAAGAACTGTCAAAAGACCTGTGTAATAAGGAACTACATACATTTGGAAATGGATATTAAAAGATATCCAAAGCCTTGCATAGCCCAGTCAGTACTGTTCAATCACTTATTTAGAAGTGGAAGATTTGAGGATATCTTGATACCAAGTCAAGGTCAGTTAGACCAAGAAGGATTTCAGCCAAAACTGCCAGAGGAATTGTTTGGGATATAAAAGAAAAGCCCACAGGTAACCTTTGGAGACATTCAGGCTGCTCTGGAAAAAAAATGGTGTGGTTATTTCAAGGAGCGCAATACGACAATACTTGAACAGAAATAAGCTGCATGGTTGAGTTGCCAGAATGAAGCCTTTACCTCGCCAGTGCCACAAAAAAGCCCAGTTACAAACATTTTTCATTCTTCTGCATGAAAGCTCTTGGATTTTCCAGCATGACAGTGACCCTAAGCACAAGGCCAAGTTGACCCTCCATTGGTTACAGCAGAAAAAGGTGAAGAATCTGGAGTGGCCATCACAGTCTCCTGACCTTAATATCATCGAGCCACTCTAGGGAGATCTCAAATTCAGGGTTCAAGATGACCAAACACTTTGCCAAGACAAATGGGCAGCTATACCACCTACAAAAATTCAGGGCTTCATAGACAACTATCACAAATGACTGCACACTGTCATTGATGCTAAACGGGGCAGTACACCGTATTGAGAACTGATAGTATGCAGACTTTTGAACAGGAGCCATTTCATTATTTTATTTATTGTCATGTTTTATTTTCTAATTGTGTCATTCTGTTATGACCTAAAGTTGAATATGAATTCCATGAGAAAAAATAACAAAATTGTTTTGCTTATTCACTAATGTTTTCTTTAAAAATTGTACATCTATAACCATTTCTCCAGGGGTACACAAACTTTTGAGCACTGTACACATGAAGAACATTGCTCTGCTTCAGCTACTCAAACGTCAGTCAACATTTGAATTGATTTAGTTAGCTGAGGCAAAAACTAAAACAATTTAAACAGTGAAATACTAATTTGTCCAATGTAAGATATTACCATGTAAACGTCAAACTCGTCCAGAGCGCGGAAGGGGGACTCTGCGATAGCCCAGAGAGAGAGTACGAAACAGACAGTGGAGAACGAGCGCTCTCCTCCAGAAAGGGAGCGCATGTCACTCAGATCAGCCTTATCCCCCAGCCCTGGCTGGACCTGGGGAGGGAAACGGTAGATGATCATGAGAGGGAGATGGAGACAAAAATGATGGAGGAGAAAAACTGAATTGAAACAGGAATGCGAAAGTAACCCATGATAATTAGCTAGCCGTTTATAAATCATATAGCCTAGACTTGTGTTCAATAAGGGTACAGGAGTAAGGTAAGTACCGTGTGAGTACTGTCATGTACTTACTGAAATGGACAGGGTCTCATTCTTGTGGTCAAACAGCATCTTCCCCATGTAGCCTCTCTGTGACAGCATGGAGTCAAAGTACATCTTGCAGCGCACTGACAGAAGCCTACAGAGATAAAAGATACAGAGAATCAAAGAAATTCAACAAGGCCAAAGTTCAATAGCTTTGCTTTTCAGCTAAAGCTAAAACCACTAACAGCTTGAGATGGCCTTTCACCATTCAAATAATTATTTATGGCAATGTCTGAAAATTGGCTTTATGTTGCTGTACTTCAGACAGTGTGAACCTGCCTAAAATTCAAGTATTTCATTGCATTCGTCCTGTTTTACTGCATTTCTTATAGTAAAGTTCTGCAAAACACAAGAGTCACATGGTTACATAATCTGAAATTATATACATTCTGTGAATTTTCTCATTTAAATCAGTTTTTTGTTAACATAAAAGGCAGATCTCTTTCATGAAAACCCTCATAATCAGTACATCACAGGTGACATCCCAGAAACCACTGACCAAACTGGGGGGTGGTGGGCAGTGTAGAATATATTTACCTCCTCAGCTCTGTGTAGGTCTGGTGTCTATTGTCCATGATCTTAGACAGGAGCGTGATGAAGCGCTTGAGGGTCTTCACCTGCTGGTTAATGTTATTGTATTTCTCTAGCGCCTCCTGGTACTGCCTGGAATGGGAGAGTTGATGGGAAAGCAAGTAACATTTACCTCATTACCGATTTGTAACATTCACATGGACAGTACAATGGAAAAACCTTAGTGACATAGTACATCATTTTATGGTCATCAAATACTCAAGTAACCAAAATATGTATTGAACAACTATTAAGAAATTATAATAGGCCAGTGGGGGAAAAATGTATATGTTGAATATTGAGTGGAACATCCCTTCAAAAGGGTAATCCACCCCCGGAAACATAAATCATTGCATTTGTGTAAAGCCTATGGTTTACTAATCAGTAAAATGTGTTGTTTTTCCATTAGCTTGTATCTGGTACATCTGAAATCTGAAAACTGTGGAATAATCACTCTAAATTCTTGGGAATAGACATGGGAGATAACACACTATCACATTTCATAATGCCTTTACAACAATTACCTACACTACAGATTGCTAAATCAGCCAGTAAATATTATTGGCATACTTGTCTAAAACACATTCATCCATTCCCTATCATGATGACAAAGTATATCTTTGGGTTACGGGGCTCTTCATCTCTTCATATTACATACTTTACCATCAGATTAATGTACTTTCTTTATCCATTTACTGTGATAGAATGCAGCAGGAAGCACAAACTGCTTTATGACAGAGATACTTTTGGGAGATGCATAACCGTACTGGATTCCTATATTGCATTGTGAATTGTGGCTAAGGTTCAGCAGCATGACAACCTGAACGAGACTGGCTTATCATCTGCTGGGAGGAAGTTAGTTCAATGTAGGCAGGGGCATTACTAGGCATGCACAAGGGGCACAAGGGGCACAGATTGGGCGCCCGCACCCCCCACCCACGAAAAATACATATGGATGCAATCAATCTTTATGTAGTTTAAATTATTATAAAAATAAAGCAAATAACACTAACTCATTAATTTAAATCAATTATATTTTTCTCTTTTTTTGGTCAAACATGCAATCACACAATACTGTACATCGATTGAGGTGCGCTAGGACCTGGGGGAGGCTGCAGCTGCTCTAAATACTGTTAGTTCTGACAGGATTGAAGTGAAGCTTTTACGATGTGAATTATTGGTAAATTTTGACAGAATATTGGATGAAACGGATCAAAAAACTCACGGATTGGTTATTTTTACGGATCAGCAAAATAAAAAATAATTTGAATTTGGTTAAGTTGTTTTTATAATTTTCAGTGGTTATGATGAGCAATATGAGAGAGAAATGTGGTTAATATTGATCGTTGTTTAGATAAATCATGTTAAGCCCTTTCCTCGCCATAGGAGCCAATGAAGAAGAAGATTTTAATGTGAGATTACTTCTCTAATCATTGGATTTCGGTTTAGTTATTTTGACAGGCTTAAGTGTTCATAACAAGATATGGCAATTAGAAATTTGGTGATGATTGACCATTGTTTAGGTACATTAAAACCACGTTAAGCTTTTTCACATTAAGCATTTTAGTATGTCCCGTATGCAATGGGATGTCGTAACGTGACTCAAACACATTCAGCCTTTGTTTAAAGTCCTCCTTTTGCACAACCAAATATGGCCTCATGTCTGTACCTATAAACACACCGATGGCGTTTGTGATGGCTTTAGCCCGGTCTGATTAATTGCTTAAATGCCATGGTGATAAGCGGTTGTTTTGCAGCTTTCGTTTTCACTCCTGTCAGTGAAACACCAGGGTGATGTCGCTTGAAATGCGTTGCCATGCTTGATGTGTTTCCACTGTCATTCTGCTTTCTTGTGCCACAGTGCCTACACACTGTCAAGGTTTTATCCACTAACCTCTTTTCTTCATCATTATATTTAACAGGGAAACCAATATGCTCCCATACAGGGGATTTAAATGACAAGGGGCATTCAAGCTCCTCTGTTCCTCCGCTCGCCATGACCATGCTGTGAGCGGACTGAACATGTGCACAACTTTTTTTTCCAGAAATCAATCCGCAGATCACATGCGTGCCGAACCGAAGATATTGATCTGAACGGATCATGGATCAATGACGATCCGTTGCACCACTAGTCCATCAGCCAAATTTCAAGGCAACGTTATTTGCTTGTTAACTAACTTTACCTAATGTTAGCTAACTTAGGTCTTAGGTCTGACCTACTTGATGTAAAGAAACTCCACTGGCAGTAAGAGTCTATTATAGGTGAGACAGAAATTCCTGTCTCAAACAGAACAATCATAACACAATAACCATAGATGATTGTTTCTAAACAATTTATCTTTCTGAAACCATAGTATTAGTAATGATCATAATGCTATTGTATATCCCCAAATTCCTAAACCTGTAGCTATGTATATAATAAAGTTCTTCAAGAGAGGTGGTGCTGGCAGATCTACCAAATGTCAGCCATGTGAGAAACAAAGATTTTACCAGTTCAGACAAACATACATAATTTAAATGAATTGATCATTATGAGTTAGTGAGTTATAGTATATTTGAGTTTAAAAATAACTTTTCAAAACAGGCAATAAGGAGAGAAAGAAGCTGCAGTCTGACAGGGCTGAGGGAGCTGGCCTGGTCGAGGTTAGTGATCAACTAGAAAGAAACTGGAAGTTCTTAAGCTTTCAGTTAAAATTGGGCAGGCTTAATGACAGGCTTATCATGCTCATATATAAACTAAATGAGTGCTGCCTTTGATACTGTCTCACATAAGATACTTCTTGACAGGTTAGCTTCTATTGGGATTACCGGCACTGCTCTGTCTTGGTTTAGGTCATATCTAGCTGGACGTAGTCAGCGTATTCAATTGAAAGGTTTTAGTTCAAGAACATCTACAGTTACCACTGGTGTTCCCCAGGGTTCTGTTTTAGGCCCGCTTCT
>JACXGM010016144.1:5625-20934 GCA_016801145.1 Umbra pygmaea
CACCTAGTCCTGGGTCTTCCCCAAGGCCTCCTCCCAGCTGGACGTGCCTGAAACACCTCCCTAGGGAGGCGCCCAGGGGGCATCCTTACCAGATGCCCAAACCACCTCAACTGGCTCCTTTCGACGCAAAGGAGCAGCGGCTCTACTTTGAGATCCTCACGGATGACTGAGCTTCTCACCCTATCTCTAAGGGAGATGCTCGCCACCCTCCTGAGGAAACCCATTTCGGCCGCTTGTGCCCTGGATCTCGTTCTTTCGGTCATGACCCAGCCTTCATGACCATAGGTGAGGGTAGGAACAAAAACTGCCCGGTAGATTGAGAGCTTCGCCTTCTGGATTTTTCCAGGCTAACATCACCCTAAACTAGGTTATTTTCGGGGGTTAGGGTTTCACATTATCCTGCATGCAAATGAGGTAGGACATCACCCTGCACTAAACTAGGTTATTTTGGGGGGTTAGTGTTTCACATCTATCCTGCATGCAAATTTTGCCTAATAAACAAAGCTCTCAGTTGATAGGAATGGCTGGTTTGTACATCTGACAACAGCATCCGAGCTGTGCAAGTTATACCCAAAAAGCTTGCAGGCTAAATGAAAGTCCCTGCTTTTTAAACTAGGCTACTATTTTTAAATCAGTCTGTTGCACTGCTGGGTGTGTTGTCCTTTTTTCCCCCTTTTTAATTCTCCCTCAAAGTGCTTTTTAAAGTAAAATCACATTATTTTTAAAGTGTACAACTTTCCCAAATATACATCTCAACTGATAAACACTGTTCTTTAAATTAAATCAAGATTATATAACATGCATTACATGAAAAAGTCCTTTCATTAAAACAAATTCCTTTGTTCCATTAATATTTGTCTTGTAATTGTTGTGTCCTGGAAAAAAGACAACGACTAGCTGACTGAACCATTTCATAATGCTTTCCTACCTTAAAAAAAACGAATGCGCTTTTAACATTTGTTTTAGAATTGAGAGTTGTTTTTTTCTACAGTGCTGAATGTTGTCAGACATCTGCTGTCATTTATAGTAACTGTCATAATGCCTATTTTATTCCTCTCGTCTGTGTGTGTGTGTGTGTGTGTGTGTGTGTGTGTGTGTGTGGCAGGGGAGATTACATTTCCTGTATCATATATTTTCACACAGACATAGTACATGTGTGTAGTACTTGGTTTCACAGACATAGTACATGTGTGTAGTACTTGGTTTCACAGACATAGTACATGTGTGTAGTACTTGGTTTCAGAAACTCAACCTGGATTAAAAGGTTGTAATGAAAGAATTGAGAACTCACCCTACAGGTCCACCAGGCTAGATATCAGTACGCTCACCCTACAGGTCCACCAGGCTAGATATCAGTACGCTCACCCTACAGGTCCACCAGGCTAGATATCAGTACGCTCACCCTACAGGTCCACCAGGCTAGATATCAGGCTAGATATCAGTACGCTCACCCTACAGGTCCACCAGGCTAGATATCAGGCTAGATATCAGTACGCTCACCCTACAGGTCCACCCAGTCAACCACCCAACCCACAGCCCCTCCCATTCCACCGCACAGCCCCTCCCATTCCACCGCACAGCCCCTCCCATTCCACCGCACAGCCCCTCCCATTCCACCGCACAGCCCCTCCCAACCAACCGCAGCCTGGAATTCATGTCAGCATCCCCGAGCAAAGACTAAATTTGAGCAAAATCAACACAATAAATAAATAAATAAATAAATATTCTCATTGGTTGCTAGCTCAAGTGTAATGCTCTCGATTATCACGTCAGTCAGTCAATTTAATCATTAATTACATTCAAAATATGCTCTTGCAAAGACAGCCAGGTCGCTATGTTCATCCTGCTAGTATAATAATAATGATGCTGATGTCAAGGCTGCCTCACATCTCTCAGTACCAGCCCTTTCATCTGAACATCACTCAGTACCCAGCTCAGTGGCATCCCGCAAGACCAAAGCCTCTTCAGGAGAACCACCATGCTACAGTTTAGCTGTAGCCCTCAAGAGTCACCAGAATCACTTGTTAATTAGTAAACATGTTCAATCAGGTGTGCTTGCTCAAGGGTAGTTCCAACACAAGGACTGGCTGGTGGTCCTCCAGGAGGGTTGGGAACCAGTGCGTTAGACATCCTGATAAACATCTGGAATCAATGCACACATCCTGATAAACATCTGGGGCACGAAATCAATGATAAACATCCTGATAAACATCACGCTGAATGTCCATGCTGTAGTGATGTTGCAGTTCGTTTCATTTTGAAACTCTTTACTGACTTGAGAGTCCTTTTTTTGTGTGACTCATTAAATTCAACGTCTGGAAACAGATTCTCCAACATGATCTCATTCAGAATCCATAAGTGGTCCTTCAGGTCTGCGCTCTGAAACAGCTGTTTATTTTACATTTTCAATGATCAATTATTATGATGCAGCAATGTAATGAAATCATAAAACTGATAATTGGATGAAGATTAATATAATGAATGCAATCCAATCATTATTTTCTTATTATTGCCCATACAGAACACCATACCTACCGGTTATCCCTACTTAACATTATCTATTGCATAATATGATCGAAATCACTTTATACAACCCAGATTCTAAATAAAAGATAAAAAACCTCTATCGGTTCAATTGAATGGTGAGCAATTTCTCATTCGCGGTAGGGGGTTCCGGCGTGCTCTAGGCATTACTGTTTCAAATGAACTAAATTACTGGAAAGATAGTTCTTTTTTACTGAAGTCAAACTTCCCATCACAAGCGTGCTTCAGAACATATCTCAGCACTCATACTGCTAAACATCATGCTAAACATCACGCTCAAGGATCCATCACGCTGTACATCCACTCCCTCTAGCGACGGCATGTGACTGCTGGACTTCCACGTCGCCAAGGATCTATCGTGCTGTACATCCACTCCAAAGCTCCCTCTACGTCTAGCTAAGTGAGCAAGCCCCTACTACCCAACCCACTACACAGCCCCGCCCAAATCGACACACAGCCCCGCCCAAATCGACACACAGCCCCGCCCAAATCGACACACAGCCCCGCCCAAATCGATACACAGCCCCGCCCAAATCGATACACAGCCCCGCCCAAATCGATACACAGCCCCGCCCAAATCGATACACAGCCCCGCCCAAATCGATACACAGCCCCGCCCAAATCAATACACAGCCCCGCCCAGTACCGAATATGCTTTTAGGGGAACAAACCAAACTAAGGCTGAACACAGCCCAATAGCCTTGCAGACACCCCGGGCAAAAACCAGACGTACCGTTCATTAGCAATGAGACTGAGGTCAATCCAGGACACGTAGGCCCCCACCACCTCCAGACACTGGCAGGTGATCTCAGGGTGGGACTGCTGGTATGAAGCCAGGATCTGGTACCAGGACTCCACCAGGCTGGGGATTACCTGCTCCCTCATACGGTCCTTAATCAACGTGTTCCTGCGCACTTCCTGTGGGGGGGCAGAGTCATTGACAGTTATAGGACCATGCATACAGCCTGACTTCACCCTGCCTGCCTACAGCCTGTCTTCACCCTGCCTGCCTACAGCCTGTCTTCACCCTGCCTGCCTACAGCCTGACTTCACCCTGCCTGCCTACAGCCTGACTTCACCCTGCCTGCCTACAGCCTGACTTCACCCTGCCTGCCTACAGCCTGACTTCACCCTGCCTGCCTACAGCCTGTCTTCACCCTGCCTGCCTACAGCCTGTCTTCACCCTGCCTGCCTACAGCCTGTCTTCACCCTGCCTGCCTAGACTTCACCCTGTGCCAATTAAAAAATGGTAATGCAATTCACAGAGTAGGTTTTGCCAAACTAAACACAGGGGTTGACATTAACTTTAATGGCCACTTGTCCTTTAGACAAGCATGTCTGGATTTTCACTTTGCTCTTACTATTTTTCCAAGGGCACCAATCCTATCAACCAGGGAATTAAGGTCTTCTAGAAGGAAAGAATTAACTAAATTGCTCTTAAAAGCACCAATTCAATGTGAAGTGCCATCACACTTACAAACATGACCTAAACTACCATTGTGGTCACACTCTGGCAGTTAGATTGAGATTATGTTGCCAATCAATTAATTTAGGTATAAATATAATACAGACTCAGCAGAAGAGTTACATCTAGGTAAATCTGTGATGACTGCCTGGCAGCAGGAGGGGTAAAACCGTCTTGGCGTGTACCTCAGGAGTGTGCAGGATGTCACGGTCAACCACCTCAGCATCAACGGCCATCAGCGTCCTGAGGTAAACGTCCACACCGTGGGGGTTGAGGCCGACAAGGGAGAGGATATCATAGAAGAACTTAGGCCAGTGTGTCAGGTAGTCCATCACAAAGGTGAGCGCGAACACCTGGGCTGCCTTGTTACGGATGAATGGCTTCTCCGGTTGGCTGTTCATCAACTGGATAGGGTGGGGGGAGGGGGGTGGAAGTTGTAAATGAAACAGTTCATTATTTACTGTAAAGAATTTAATTCCTGCGTAGATGCTTACTTATAGATGTGTCATCAGTCAGAGCTCCGATCAATAATAACTGCAGGGATCATTGAAATCTAAAATGTGGTGGCAGACAGTCAGATCTTACCTGGCCTTGAAGCCACTTCATCAGGGTTTCTCTGATCAACTGCTGCTGAGCTGCTCTCAGGCCTCCGTGTCTGGTCACAACACACAGATGGTCACGTCAAGCCCAGACTACATTATACGTACATCATTCATGGTAACTATGCTAATGCACATTTAAATACATCATAATACCAAAAAACACAAGAATTAGCCGAAATGTGCAAGAAAAAGCTGGGTTGCTCTCTCTAAGTTTTAACAGTTCCAGAGATGTTGTTTATGGGTTAATTAATGCTAATTGTGAATATTTGTAGACTTCTGGTCCTTTATTAAATCCTAAGAAAACATACTTGAGGAAAATGAAAACAGTTGACACTTGGTTGACATTTGGTTGGTAGTTCATTACAGCAAAATTAACTAAGAAATAAACAATTTTTAAGAATGTAAACATTAAAGCACTGGATGGAACCAAGCCCCTCCCTCTCACCTGTACTTGATCTGGTGCTCCAGCACCTGGAAACAAAAGAACTTCACATGGTCGTCACTGAGGAAAGGATAATAATGTTGTAAAACACAAGACGTAGTGGTGGGTGTAAAACACAAGACGTAGTGGTGGGTGTAAAACACAAGACGTAGTGGTGGGTGTGAATCACAAGACGTAGTGGTGGGTGTGAATCACAAGACGTAGTGGTGGGTGTGAATCGCAGTCGTTACGATGGGTGTAAATCACAGTCGTTACGATGGGTGTAAATCACAGTCGTTACGATGGGTGTAAATCACATATGATAAATCACAAATCATAAATAACTAGGTAGCTGCTGTAAAAAGGGATTTCTAAAATCCATTCATTGATACAACCAGCATTATGCAGCAGAAAACAAGGTGTCATTTGAAGAACAATGCACTTAAACGTGACCATAACCATAAACATAACCATATGGAGTGTCACCTTACTATAGTGGGTCTAAATTGTAAACTACAGTCTCCAGGCACAGTGGGTCTCAATTGTAAACTACAGTCTCCAGGCACAGTGGGTCTCACCTGTAAGCATTGTTAGCCAGGGCCTCTGCACACACCTCCCACGTGTCATGCGACTCCTTCAACTGCTCAAAATAAGCCATCGCCTGAGGAGAGAAAGAAGGGTGCCTGGTCAGAACAGGGAGGTGTACGGCTGCTGATCGGCTAAAAGGTAACTGCAGATTCTGCAAATACACGCAGCCTCCGCCCAGGGACTGGAAACAGCTGAGAAGGGGTGCAACTGCAGAAACGTTTACATAGGAAGACCATCTGACTTACTGGTCCCAGCCAGTAGGTGTCAAACTTCTCTTAGGAACTCCCAGACATCTGCCAGTTTTGTTGCAGCCCAGAACGAGCTCACCTCATTCAAGCAGGTAAGGGTTTGATGATTGGTTCACAAGTTGATTTAGGTGTCTTAGCTCTGGGATAGATTGAATATATGGACCGGCTGGGGTCCCCGGGACAGGATTGAGAACCTCTAGTCTGCTTTGTCTGGGAATTCTGAGTGTAGCTGTGTTACTGGATCTTACCCCAATACACGCGCACGCACGCACGCACGCACCCACACACAAACAAACGCACACACGCACACACATGCACATACCCTCTGCCTGTAGTGGGCGTCTGCATTGGGGTTGAGCCCCAACAAGGCCTGTTCATCCATGTTGATAATTGAAACAGACTGACAGGCAGTGTGAAGGTTAGCCGCTGTTGAGCTGCGCTGTGGCTTCACGGTCATCTGTTGCTGCCCTCGGGCAGACCAAGCGCATCTACAGAGCAATGCAGATGAGAGGTTAGATGTCTGGGTAATGTGATAGTGGATTTATCAACAACAAAGGGTAGTGATAAAGTGACAACCTGGACACTCCTAATACATGGAATGCTTTCACCTACACCACAAGATCAGTACTGTAGCTGATACGCACACATGGCTGTCTGACAAAATGTACACATCTAAGGTAATCACAGCCAATGGTTATGGGGAAATCCACAAAGGTTCTGCTTCATGTAATGGCAGAGTAACAAGCATACCCAGGACAAGTGAACAAGAGTGGGTAACTAGTATTAGTGTGTGTGTGTGTGGGGGGGGCGTTATTGTTTGTTTAACACACAAAAGGTTACGCTGACTCAACACAAACATGCTAGTGTTGATGCAGTGACAAAAATACCTGTGTCTGGTATCTCCTTACTACACACAATCTAACACACCACCACCATCATCAACCACGCTTATCCAGAATGATGCAATATGGAGGCAATATTTTGACCAGCATGACATCTGTTCAATGTTGCATGTTTGGACTAAAATGTTGCCTAGCTAACAGGTGGCAAGTGTGACCATACTGTCAAAAGGGAGGTTTTTAATTTTAGATTTATGTTATTAAAGGTGCACTGTGTAGAATTACACGGAGTGAAAACAGAACTACTTCCTCTATGACAGTTTAGATGGGTCAATTATTTTCTACACCATGCAGTGCATATTCTACCATTTGAACAGGTATTTCCATGAGGACATAATCATTATCACATTGTGCATTTCATTTTTCAAATATCAAGGCATATAGTTTTTACAGTGTTAGTATTCTGGTCACCAGAGACATTATTCCATTGTTACAGGTCTGATGGCAGAAATAATAACTTTAAGTGTAAAACAAACCAGCGGTAATGTCTCCCTGGACTAACAGTCCTCACTGAACATGGGACACTGACACACAGACTGTTCGAATTGTCGCAAATCGTTAAACAGCTGCAGAACTACCTAAATACAATTACGTGTTTAAAATGTCTACAACTACCTACTTGTATTATCAAATTGATTTCATTTCGGAATCCAGTCGGAGAAAGTGCTTGTGGCCCCATTATAATAAACTAAGCCGACTGATTTCCTCGCCTATCAAGCACGCTGTTGACTCAAAACGTTACAGTACTTTACACATTCTGAGGCCCGTTTAGGAAACTACATATAAAAGTAAGCCCATACAACGACTATATATTACTTCTCACCTTAGTGTTAAATTTCTCTCATCGTCTCCGTCCGTCGGTGGAGCCCAAATAGTCAGGAATTTTCCAGAAATCACTTCTACTTGGCTGTTTAGTTCTGCGGACAGTGTAGAGGGAATTCTGCAGCGTGTCGATTCAACGGAAATGAGAAACGTCACATTTCATCGGGTCACGACCACAGGAAGAAGTTGTTACACAAATTAATTGTTCTTTTTAACTTTTAATTTCCTTCATTATATTTTCGTGTCTTTATTAAATTCAAATCCTCTGTTAACACAATCCATTAAAATCTTTGAGTGGGGAAATTTGTCAGTTTTATAGATTGAATTAAGGTGCAGATGTGGTGTTCAGTCTAGTCTGAATACAGGCTAGTATTCAAGTGTTTTGACAATTATATATAAGTTGCAATACATATTTGCCAAAATATAAATATGTACTTTAATGATTAAGCAGACGCGCTTATCCAGAGCCGCTAATAGTAATCATTTAGCACACTCGGGATTCGAATCAGTTACAACGGCCACAGGAGAAACTGTGTTGGGATGATATATAATTAATAATAATATTTATTGGTTGGGATACTGTATCTTTAGGTTCGACGTGTGTTTAGCACTTATATATAGTGATGTTAACTGAAAATAAATATATATTCATGATTATGGACTTATTTTAACAGATTTTGAACGATGAACGTTATTGAGACAAATTTGCCTTTTTAAGGCGAACCGAGTCATGGGTCATGAGCCTACTCACTGAAATGACCCGGAAGTGAACGCCTAACACCGCTAGGTGACAATGTTGACGGCTGGCGAATCAGAAGCCATAAATGATTTGAGTCCACCTTCTTCTCTCTTTACGTACCGAGTCTCCGCCCTTCTACTTCCTCTTTCCCAGTTCGCAGTCAGCGAGAGACACCATGAAGGCGTCTGGCACCGTATGTAAAAATGTTTATAATAGTTTTTTCAGGCCTATAAAGCCAAATATATTAAGTAATTTAATTACGTAACGTTTCGGTTTTTCGATGTATGTAGCCGCATAATGAAAAGTCAATTTTAATTATTCATTTTGGCTTTTAAAAAAGAAGCCTCCGTTGCGGTAACATGGCGTCGATGTGCCCATGTGGGCTTGAGCGAGTGTCGTTGCCTTACAGGAACATGTATGATTCAATTGGTTAAATTTTCCTATTAACAGGGAACATGTATGATTAAATTGTTTATTATTTTGTGTATTTACGTTTTCCAAACAGTTTGTGAGGTGCGTATTTTCTTTATTCACGGACTCGTGTACTGTACTTCAGCTCGGGAGGTAGTTAGCTGGTTATCAACCAGGCCACGTTGCTATTCGGCTCAACTTACTGCTAACTAGTCTGATACGTGGCTATTTATTCAAGGCTACTGGACCTCCAGAAACGTTACCAGCCAAGTTAATAATTACGTAGTTCCATATAAAATGTATTGTGTACTAATCTACATGAAATTACTCGGCATTTAAAACAAAATGTGATGTTCACAGCTGTGCCGTTGACTGAATTACCAGGCTTGTTGTCATTTCAGTATTTTTTTTTACAACCTATGACTTGAATGTTTATGCACCCATAACCCAAAGACTGTATCAAATGAATGGTGCAGTCTAGCTTGGTGTGCAAATATCAACGTGAAGTACCTTGTCGCCTTTCTTTTGCTGACGTGCTTTTGAAAGTGAATCCAAGGTTCAACATTTTAGATTAATTTAGGCACATCTGTGTTATCAATTGTAGTCCTATTTTCTAGCTGGCATATATTATCTAAATGCACGTCTGCATTCATTGTAAGTTGGTCTGGATAGCATCTGCTAAATTACTAGAATGTGTATGTGATTGCCATGTCTGCATTGTGTTTTTCTTGTCTCCATCCTCACAGCTTAAGGAGTATAAAGTCATTGGGCGCCTCCTGCCCTCTCCCAAGAACCCCGCGCCCCCTCTGTACCGTATGAGGATCTTTGCTCCTAACCATGTAGTGGCAAAGTCTCGCTTCTGGTACTTTGTCTCCCAGCTGAGGAAGATGAAGAAGGCCAATGGGGAGACAGTCTACTGTGGCCTGGTACGTGCACCTTCACAGGGACGTGGGTCCCTGTTGGGGATTGAAAGCCATGCTGTCAGAGGAAACACTTTGCTTGAGAAATAATCTGACAGTGATTGGACCAATAGGCTAGTAGAAGGAAAGCTGTTGGTTCAAATCCCTGAGCACTTAGTGAATCCCATTCCTTTGTCATACCCCTTCGTCTTAACCCTAGCCCTTGTCCCTCGAAACCGAGTGGTAAGGGATAGGGATGAAAACATACCCCTATGAAGTGAGACACCACTTGGTTACAATTACGTTGTTATACATCGTCGCTAGCTGGCTGATACATCAGAGGCAGCAAGTATTGATTACAAACTTTCAAGATATCAAAGTGTTTTTTGAGTTTAATTAAAACTGTAGACATGCATGGAGTCCATTCAAGGCTAGTCAGAGAAATGCGGGACTTTTGTGCAAATTAGCAATGTAATAAAACTAGTGATTTAAAAAAAAAATTCAATTAAGAACATGGTTGCAAATATATGTACAGGACTGTGTAGAGCACAAAACGTGTGTCGTAATTAAGTCAATTAAGATGGAATTACATTTATTGGACTCTTTTGGTGATCTGGCTGCCATTGTTGCCGGTTGCGCAGTGTATTCTGGGTACCCCTTGGTTTCAAGTAAGCGCTCGAAAATGTTTGGTTTTAAGGGGTATATTTCCCTTAGCCCTACCCCTAGATCAAAATGAGAATTGGGATAGCTCTTACTCTCACATGAATGATGAATGCGCAAAACTAAGGGGTAAGACAGAGAATTGGGATTCACCCTTAATCTAATGGCTTTTATTTGCTCTGTCTTCAAATTCATGCTGTTCAAATGTCATAGGAACAAGTTTGAATTTCATAAGGCGATGTATTTATTCACATTAATCTGTTTGCATTCATTTCAATGTCTTTATTCACATTAGTCTGTAGGCACTAATTTCAATGCTCCCTTAACTTACTTACATTAGACTTTTTTAAGTCTCTACAAATGTTGTTTCTCACTTTCTCACAGGTGCATGAGAAGACACCCCTGAAGGTGAAAAACTTCGGCATCTGGCTACGTTACGACTCTCGTAGTGGAACCCACAACATGTACAGAGAGTACCGGGACATGACCACTGCTGCTGCGGTCACCCAGTGCTGTAAGTACACATCTGCAACGGTCATCTAGTGCTTTGCAACTTTACATCTGGCTCTGGAACCAGTCATCACTCCTAATGCCTAAACCTCACAGCCAATCAGAGGCAGAGTAGGGAGAGTTTCTTTTCAAAGTCTGCAACACTGAGCAGTTCGTCGACAACTGAACCAAACTGAAGTTGAACACTGCCCAAATGCAGAACGTAATGCCCGTCAGAAAGCAAGCTTAAGATAATACATAAGTAAGCTAGTTTACAACGTTTACTCGCCTGTCATAATGTTACAGTAATATTTTAATGTTAGCTAATGTTAAGCTAATTGTTCATTTATGATCAATACTGATTTCAATTTAATAATACCGTATTGGGCAAGATATAAGACAAGTTTTCCCGCCTCAGTATATGTATGGAGAAGTGTTGTCTTTAGGGATTTTGAGTTTTTTCTGACCAATGGTCAACCCTCGTTAACCGATCACTAGCTGTTAACCAACAAGCAGGCAACGAATACCGTTCACCCATCTAGAAGTTCAGACTCTCACACAGAGTGCCTGCGGACAGCTGTAAAATAGTACTGCTTGCGCGCAGCAAGTTCCGTGCTTGGTAATGTCAGCAGTGCGCAGCGTTTGTCTGAGCCCGTCTCCTATCATACACAGCAAGGTTTTCGATTGTGTCTGAGATTTTAGCTACTTTGTGTGTAGGATGGCCGATTTTTACATTTTATGTTTTTGACATTGAAAATAAAGTAGTTCAACACAGGTAATCCCATTTAATAGTTTTTTTTATGTATGCAAAGAATGTCTATGGTTAAAATAACATGTTGTTTACAAGAGCACAGATTATACATTGATCTAGCCTCTTTAATTTTGCTCTCCAAGTGCACTAGATTGATTCATTTAACTTTAAAATGTAAAGGATTTTCTTCTGGGGGAGCATGCCCCTATTGGGTTCAGGGTTCACCGTATAATATTGCAGATTTGTGTAAATTCTTTCTTGGCTTCAGTATTTTATGCCATGGTGCAGCGCAAACGGTAAAATAAACACAGTGAACACACTGGCACACATAACCCTAAGATCATTGTGTTCTTGTATGATGCTCTTGCCATGTGTGCCAACATCAAACATGAGGTCCTTGTCGCCTTTCACCAGCTACATGTGCTATTGAAAGTGAAACCAAGGCTCAACAATCCATCCAGAGCCACTGACAGTCTGCTGCTCCATCTCTTATGGAGTCTATCTGGGATGTGTTTATGCATCCCAATCTGAACTAAAACCATAACGAATGAAACCCTGCCATGAGTCCCATGTCTTATTATACTTATTTGTTTGGTCTATCTCTGCTAATCATTTTGTCACATTTTCTGCTTAATTCAAGCCTGTGTTTGTATGAATAGGTCCTCAGTTCTGCCCTAATCTCTGTCCTGTGCTCCAGATCGTGACATGGGTGCCCGCCATCGTGCCCGTGCCCACTCAATTCAAATCATGAAGGTCCAGGTTATCGCTGCCAACAAATGCCGCAGACCCGCCATCAAGCAGTTCCACGTAAGGTCCACGTTATGAATAACTTACACTGCCATAGAACTGTCAAGGCTACTTTTACAAAGCCAGTCCTACAGTTTAAAAAAACATATTTTGTTTGGATTATCAGATTGACTTCATATTTGTTAAAATCCCACTTAGATTTTCTTCCATGTTTAATGTTCCTCACTTGTATAACAATTACTTATGTGGCTACAGTTGTTGGCTGTGTGAATGTAATGTTGATGTGGCACGCTGTCTTTCCCTGCGACAATTAGATAAATGTAGGGTTAGACTAATCGCATAATTTAGCCAAATTTTTAATATATTTTTTTAAATGTTATTGCATATCTTCAAATTACGTTTTTAAACTCAATAGTTCATTTGGAACAAAATGGGTTTTCATGTATACTGAGTCTTATGTTACGGCTCCAGTAATGCAGTTATAATAGTTACCCTAGTATATACAGGACTGTATACAAGACAGTAATGCAGTAGTTACAGCCTAGTGTATATACAGGAGTGTATACAAGACAGTAATGCAGTAGTTACAGCCTAGTGTATATACAGGAGTGTATACAAGACAGTAATGCAGTAGTTACAGCCTAGTATATACAGGACTGTAGACGCACAGCAGAATTGAGATGATTATGAATTTACTATTGAATTGTCCATAGGTGAGAGGGGTGTCCTTAGACAAAATCCCACTATGATAGCAGACTGGTTTTTATGGATGGTGAGAGGGGTGTCCTTAGACAAAATCCTACTATGATAGCGGACTGGTTTTTATGGATGGTGTGAGGGGTGTCCTTAGACAAAATCCCACTATGATAGCGGACTGGTTTTTATGGGTGGTGTGAGGGGTGTCCTTAAACAAAATCCCACTATATGATAGCAGACTGGTTTTTATGGATTGTGTGAGGGGTGTCCATAGACAAAATCCCACTATGATAGCGGACTGGTTTTTATGGATGGTGTGAGGGGTGTCCTTAGACAAAATCCCACTATGATAGCGGACTGGTTTTTATGGATGGTGTGAGGGGTGTCCTTAAACAAAATCCCACTATATGATAGCAGACTGGTTTTTATGGATGGTGTGAGGGGTGTCCATAGACAAAATCCCACTATGATAGCGGACTGGTTTTTATGGATGGTGTGAGGGGTGTCCTTAGACAAAATCCCAATATGATAGCGGACTATCAGGCTGCTTTTCTAATTTCAAATTTGTCGTCTCTCCTCAGGATTCCAAGATCAAGTTCCCTCTGCCCCACAGGGTTTTGCGTCGCCAGCACAAACCTCGCTTCACCACCAGGAGACCAAACACTTTCTTCTAAAGGAAATGACATCTTTCACTTTATGCGGGAGAATAAACTTTCTAATTACAGAAACTGTATTGTCTTTCATTTCTAAAGTATGGCTAAGAAGTTACTAGGTCAAGCTGGAAGAAAGTGTGACAGCTACAGCTTGTGGTAGATTTGATTAATATTTCACAGCAAGTAATACTTTGCGTCGAGTCAGTTTGCCGTTGATACTGAAGACCAATTTGAGGTTTCTGTTTTGAAGACATGCTTCTGAAATTGGTTCTCTGCTGTTGTAGTGAACTTATCCGATTAGCTACTCGCATTAATGACACCTGAATGAGGTGTCAGGTTTGTTATTCTGATTCATTGGGAACTTGCAATTGCATACTTGTTAATCTTGAATGTTTAGGAAATTTTCGTCTCTTGACACCTAAAGCCATGCTAGTTTATTTACGTTATTGGAAAAGTAGGAAATGTGTTATGGATATGTTTGTGGCGTGTAGCTGGTGATACAGCTAGTTGTACAGTTTTATATCGGTAGCTTAGCACTTGAGACCATTTTCAAGTCTTAATTCAGAAATGTTTTGGTCATTTGTTAGCGCATCACCATGCAATAATGTTATCTAGATACCCATTGTAAATGCACATTTGAGGAATTTTGTGTGATGGAGGCCCTACCTCCCAAAATGTACTAAAACATAGTGATCTTCAAGTCTTCGTTACTGTTCTTCAAGCAGCAGTATACTGTGCTGGTAGCAGTTCGATTTTCATTTCCAAATAAATCAAGATTTAAAATGCATTGCATTGTCAAATATCAGTGACTGCTTTTACTTTGCAAAGTA
The DNA here is from genome assembly GCA_016801145.1 of Umbra pygmaea. Classification (NCBI taxonomy): domain Eukaryota; kingdom Metazoa; phylum Chordata; class Actinopteri; order Esociformes; family Umbridae; genus Umbra; species Umbra pygmaea. The sequence goes on from JACXGM010016144.1 coordinate 20,090, forward strand.
GTTGTGAGTTTGTGTTGACAGCTTTCTCCTGCTGCTTGAAGAACAGTAATGAAGCCTCGTACATCACTACTAAAACCCATTCTGTTTTTATGGTCTATGTTCCTGTGTCATCTGTGTAGAATTTGAGCTGTAACAATGGGCCTTCACTTAAGCTGACCTTACAAATGCTACATGTTTTATATTAAAATCTTACTAATCTTCCTGGCCTTGAAATAATTGACTATTTAAAAAATGTTATATATTAACAATACGTTGAAATATTGTAAGAATAATCCTCAGGAAGAAGCTGAGTGCATAGTCTCCCTCGTCAGGCAGTTTGAGGTACTGCGCGTGTGTCGTTCGCTGGCTACTATTCTGTAGGCGTTAATAATTTCATAAAATGAACTTGTTTATATGGACATGTTTTACTAGCCTCACAAGGGCTAGTTATACATCCATGTAGATATCTCATCAGTTAGGCACAAGGGCGAAGAAGTGAGTTTGGTATTGGGGGGGACTATCATTAACATTGTTCTTATTTGGGGTGACCACATTACCTGACGGTAATAAGGGGACATGTCCCCCCGGTTCCTAATCCCTTGGGGTGACCACATTACCTGCCGGTAATAATGGGACATGTCCCCCTGTTCCTAAGCCCTTGGGGTGACCACATTACCTGCCGGTAATAATGGGACATGTCCCCCCTGTTCCTAAGCCCTTGGGGTGACCACATTACCTGCCGGTAATAATGGGACATGTCCCCCTGTTCCTAAGCCCTTGGGGTGACCACATTACCTGCCGGTAATAATGGGACATGTCCCCCCGGTTCCTAAGCCCTTGGGGTGACCACATTACCTGCCGGTAAT
>JACXGM010016145.1:0-11481 GCA_016801145.1 Umbra pygmaea
TGTGTGTGTGTGTGTGTGTGTGTGTGTGTGTGTGTGTGTGTGTGTGTGTGTGTGTGTGTGTGTGTGTGTGTGTGTGTGTATACATGTGACAACACTGAAGAAATTTCACTTTACAATGTAAAGTAGTGAGTGTACAGCTTATATAACACAAAATAACTCAACACCCAGCCATTAAGCTCTAAACCGCTGGCAAAAAAAGTGAGTATATCGAAATCGGGCCCAAAGTGTCAATATTTTGTGTGGCCAACATTATTTTTCAGCACTGCCTTAACCCTCTTGGGCATGGAGTTCACCAGAGCTTCACAGGTTGCTACTGGATTCCGTCCATGACAACATCACACAGCTGGTGGATGTTAGAGACCTTGCACTCCTCCACCTTCCGTTTGAGGATGCCCCACATATGCTCAATAGATTTTAGGTCTGAAGACATGCTTGGTCAGTCCATGACATTTACCATCAGCTTCTTTAGCAAATGGTGTGTTTGAGATTGTTATCATGTTGGAATACTGCCCTGCGACCTAGTCTCTGAAGGGAAGGGATCATGCTTTGCTTCAGTATGTTACAGTACATGTTGGCATTCATGGTTCCTTCAATGAACTGTAGCTTCCCAGTCCCGGCAGCACTCATGCAGGCCCAGACCATGACACTCCCACCACCATGCTTGACTGTAGGCAAGGTCTACTCCTCACTTGGTTGCCCCCACACACGCTTGACAACATCTGAACCAAATAAATGTATCTTGGTATCATCAGACCACAGGTCATGGTTCCAGTCATCCATGTCCTTAGTCAACTTGTCTTCAGCAAACTGTTTGTGGGATTTCTTGTGCATCATCTTTAGAAGAGGCTTCCTTCTGGGTCGACAGCCTTGCAGACCAATTTGATGCAGTGTGTGGAGTATGATCTGAGCATTGACAGGCTGACCCCCCACACCGTCAAGCTCTGCAGCAATGCTGGAAGCACGCATTTGTCTATTTCCTTAAGACAACCTCTGGATATGCTGCTGAACACGTGCACTCAACTTCTTTGGTTGACCATGGCGAGGCCTGTTCTGAGTGGAACCTGTCCTGTTAAACCATTGCATTGTCTTGGCTACTGTGCTGCAGCTGAGTTTCAGGGTCTTGGCAATCTTCCTATAGCCCAGGCCATCTTTATGTAGAGCAATGATTGATGTTTTTCAGATCTTCAGAAATCTTTGCGATGTGCCATGTTGTTCCAGTGACCAGTATGAGGGAGTGTGAGAGCGATAACACCAAATTTTACACACCTGCTCCCCATTTACACTTGAGACCTTGTAACACTAACAAGTCACATGAAACCAGGGAGGGAAAGTGGCTAATTGGGCCCAATTTTGAGATTTTCACTTAAGGGTGAAAAGTGTAATTTCTTCATTGTTGTTACATGAAAAGTTATAAATAAATATTTACAAAAATGTGGGGGGTGTACTCACTTTTGTGAGATACTGTATATACACACATATATATATAAATATACATATATATGTATATATGAAGAAAAAAATAATATATATATAAAAAATGTTTTATTATTATTTCTATAAAACAGGGAAGGAACCTACTCAAAGTTGTCTAAGATTTTAGTTTGGTGAAATAAATGCACCCCAGTTAGCTTGTCCCTCTTTCAGTTGGTCTTGTTCCGTTTGGTTTCAAGTCAATACATGGATAAGGTTGTACATTTCCAGAACCAAGTTGCTATGATATTGCTATTGAATATAGCGATCTTCTAACGTGCAGCGTGACTGCAATACAAACTCGCACGCACGCATTATGATCTCATGCATTGACAATCCAAGTTCACCAGTACATCGGTAGGTAGATTATCAAAACAATTCGTAAAACATCAGTTACATTTACTGCCCACAATGCATTTAATATATTTAGATATTTTACATTTTCTTCATTATTGCTCAAATAAGATTGTATTTTTTTGTCACACTGAAACTAGACATTGCAATTGGAGGAACAACAATCAACATTTTTTATAATTTATGCCTTGACTGGCTTGAACTCTTTTACAACTTCAACTACAATCACTTTAAAATATTACACCAACCATTTATTCTAATATTCCTGCAGAGCAAACCATGTTAATTCATAAATCTATGTTAGGTATTACTAAACCCTGTTTATGCTAATCTTCTGAGGGAATATAACCTTAAAAGAAAATGTGTCATAATATTGTACTGATGCAAAGTCAAAAAAACTCTGGTTAAACAATCCAACCAAGCATTAGCTGGCAATAGCCAATATATTATCCGCACACTCTGGTGTTTCTGTGCTGTCTGTGGTGTAATTCTAGCTTTAAAAATGAATAGCGGCTGCTGGTGCGATGGTCAAAAAGCAACAGCCCCACTTGCGATGGACCTACAATTTCTTGCTCAAATGTCTAAGTAACTGGCCAGTAAACACACTCAGCTCATACCCAAATAATGTTGTTGACATGTCCTACACTTTGTGCACCCAAGTCTTAAACTTGATAGAAAAATATAAAGACAAACCCCAATTTAACTTCTGTTTCAAACAGACTATTGGAAAAAGCCCAGAAGGATGATGTCATTTTTCGGAACAGTTTGAACTGGCCAATCAGCAGTCTAGGGATTATTGAGCTTAACCTACATGTTTTGTAAGTAATCATGTCTGATTTTATAGAAATATGAGCACACTGGGCATTTACTTTAAAATGCATCCTAAGTATTTAAATTGACCTAATGAAGGTGTAGAGGCAGCATGTGATTATTACTAATCCTAAACAAACACTATCTCAGATGTGGTCTACAAGCAGAGCTGATGAGATAACAATCTCTAAAGAAGCTTTGAAGTAGTCTATGGTATTTACTCTCTCAGCTTGCTTATATGTTAGAAGCTTGTGGTGATCTTGTTTATTTAGCTCTTCACTCGTCAATGCTCTCCAAAACTTGAATCCAAAACTTGAATCCGAAATGGTAGCTCTCACCTGCATTACCAGTGAGTCTGCAGGAAGGTATCTTTGGTAGATAAGTGAAAACAATGTGAATATGAAAAGGTATCCTGCTCCACTGGACGGAGTTGGACTCCTTGTTCCAGACTGAGCTATTCCTCGACCAAAAGCCAAACTACGAATGCCAAACATCTGGTGAAGGAGACAAACCACGAAGAATGCTATAGATCAGGTGAATGAGACATACCATGAAGAATGCTATAGATCAGGCGAAGGAGACTAACTACTAAGAATGCTATAGATCAGATGGAGACTAACCACGAAGAATGCTATAGATCAGGTGAATGAGACATACCACGAAGAATGCTATAGATCAGATGGAGACTAACCATGAAGAATGCTATAGATCAGATGGAGACTAACCACGAAGAATGCTATAGATCAGATGGAGACTAACCACGAAGAATGCTATAGATCAGATGGAGACTAACCACGAAGAATACCATAGATCAGGTGAAGGCTTCATATGGGTCAGTCAGTAAACCATCCCTGAATCTTTCTACCTTTTATACCATACTGCAATAAAAAAGTAACGTAAAAATGTTCAATGATAAAAAAAAACATAGCAATTACTTTAAAATAGGTTGTACAATGAAACCTCTAAATATAAGGAGACTAGTTTGTATAAAATAATACAGCAGGATTTGTATATATTCAACATCTTAAAATAATTCAAAGCATTAGCACAACTACAAGTTGAAAGATATTTACCCGCTAGGCATGAACATACCTATAGTTATTTATTTCAGAGTGCACTTTTCATAAACAAAAATGTCTCAAATGTATAACATTTGCAGCCTTAAAATAGTTATGTTTCATGGTTATAGTATTGCACATATAGTCAGACAGTGATTTCAAGAAGGTCACCACTTTGATTCTAACTCAACTGTCATTTCCATGTCAAACAATAATGACAAAGACCCCTGTTATTCGATTTATCTTTTGTAAAAGTTCCTTTAGAAAACAAATAACTGCTAATTGTTATACATTGATTTAAATTATCATTATTACAGTGTCACTTTTGATGCAATTTGAAATCTGTAAATACAACAGTTCCAGTTAATTTATAGTGATGTAGAATGGCTCTGTTCACTGTTCTATGTCAATATTAAAAGATGGTCCATCATTATACCACGTTTCATTACAAAAATATTATTAAACCTTCATACAAGACAGTGTGACACCTACATTCAGAAAACCTATTCAATATTATTTTGTATCTCTTTAACTTCAGACCTCAGTACGCCCGTCACATTTCTCCTCCAATAGCAGCCCAACGTTTCAGCAGCAGAATGATTATCTTGTTTTTTTAATTGTAGTAAAATTTACTCTCTGATCGCCAAGCTATCTTTTTGTTCCTTTCAACAGCAACTTATTGTACGGGAAACATCTTAACCTGTCAGCCCATCACCTCTGTCTTCCTAACAGTATATACATTTTCATTGTATATAATACCCATCTTAAATAAGGGTCTCTCTTTACAATGTTCATGTGAAGTAATAAAAAATAAAGGCAACTGTTGTTATGTTGTGATTGAATGATGTTTTCTTTCTGTAACAGACCTCAGATTTACAACTCTGTTGCCTTGTCTTTTGGTAAAAAGGAAAAGTACCTTGTAATGACCTGAATTCGAAAGTAAAACATGAGATCAGAAAATGTCCTCAATTCAGTCAGATGGTTAGAAATCAGAAAAGAGTCAGCAAAAGAGCGGGCCTTGGCTTGTAACAGGAATTTGCTACAGGGAGAAGCTTGGTTCATGCTCAGTTGGTGTCCTCCACCCTGGCTCTTTACCTGCCAGCAATCACTCAATTGTGCTGTCCCAGGAGAAGACAGTCGCCTGCTTCCCTTCCCTTCTACCCTCCACCCCCCCCTCCATCTCACTTCTCTATAAGGAATCCTCCCATCCAGCGGAACTTGCAGGCAAACCACCGTCTGAGAGGGCAGAAGTACTCAAAGTGAAATTGCTGGAACTCAGGTGTCTTTCTTATGTCCCGGAGGAAGGCGATGTCAAGGTCGGACTCGGTGAGCATGATGAGGAGGGACAGCAGAGCAAAGAGCAGTCCCATGGTCACTAGGAACATGCGTAGAACACTCAGGATGAACTTATGGAGCTCTTCCACCTCCTTGTTAGGGGGAGACTTTCTGGTCCTGCCTAGCCGAAGCACCCTCCCGTCTGGTCCAAACTCAACCACCTGCCCCTCGGTGGGAGTTCCGGCCTCTGACTCCTTCTCCTCCTCGATGCTGCAGGGGGCTCCGTTGGGGTGGCGAGCCACGGCTAGCTCCAGGCTATGTTCGGCTGTAGGGGTGGGCAGCACGCTGTCTGAGGGACTGTACGCCTCGTCAGAGATGACACGCTGAGACGACCCACCCTCCCCGGCGTCTGCTGCATGGTGGCGGTGGCGCGGCATGAAGGAGTCGCCATGGGAGACGGAACGCACAGGCGTGGAGTGGGCGGAGTCTCTTAGGGATTCCAAGCCTGGAAGCAATGACAGATGGGCAAAAAGAGAGAGAGACATTAAACTCAATGACAGATGGGCAGAGAGAGACACACATTAGAATCAAAGCTCTGGAACTGGAACTCAGCATAAAGGCTACGAGCAACAAATCCATTTACGAATGAAGTCAATTTACATAACACACTCAGCGTACCACTGAACATAATTACACACATAGGAATTTAGTGCAAAGAGATATGTTCTCAGTTCAGGCTCTGAGTTACGGTTTAGATATTCATATCAATCCTTGTTGCATTAGAAGACCTTTGGGAAGACAGGCAAGATTTACTCGGTAGCCCTGGGTTTTACCGTGACAATACAGAGCCCAGAGTTTATGATCATAGTTCTGCAATAATCTGCACTGTAGTCTGCAGATTTGACTGTGTCCTATAGCTAAATACAGTATGTGCATTTTAAGTCTGCAAAGCTAATGTGCTTTACTACAGCAGGTCCATTAGAATGATGAGTCTAACCCTACTTATCCTTGTCAAAAGCCCCACTACACTGTTTTGTAAAAAACAATGTGCAATACACCCACTGGTATCACTCTACAAGACTACTACTGTAACTACCTGCCCCCTAGCCTTGTCAAAAGCTAGACAAAATATGGAGACTGCCTTAAACCTAATTGAGACATGTCTCGCAGAGCTAAACAAAATACTTCCGGCTTTCCACACACTGTCATCCCTCCTTAAGGAATACAGGGAATCTGAGAAGGAGATTCCTTGTATGCTTTTTCAGCTACTCCAGACATCTTTCTCTCTCCAGCTTAATGACTTGTAAAGCAGAGCTCTCTAACTCTGGCTGGGCTGTGATGAGGAAACCTTTCTCTGAGATGAGTGTAACCCTGGATGATTTAGCAAGGCATCTTGAATCCTGTGCCGAGATGACGAAACCTATCTGCTTCATTACCCGCGGAGCTGCCTGGTGTGCTGGAGCCATGTCCAGGAGGTGGGATGCTGAGCCTTGATGAAGCCCCTGACCTGGAGAGTGGTGTTGCCAGAGGGAGTGCAGGGAGGATGGGCATGGCCCCTAGAACCTTGCCCAGGATTCTGGGTCCCAGCTGAAGTACGCGGACCTTGACATCACGATAGCAGTGGTTGATCATGCACAAGTGCACGTTCACCTTAGTCTCAATCCGAATCAGGCATTTCACCATGATGGTGGCTTGAGAAGCGATCAAGTGCACTCTAAACTAGCTTGTCCGAACTTCCACTGTCCTAATTTTCCTACAAACATCTGACCACCGCGTGCATTACTTGTTTCTCCGATAGCTCGCTGTGTGAGCTCGGTCTCAATGACAGCCAGACATGCAAGCTGTAAGAATGACTGGTTCACTTTTGACAGCAGGAATGTGACTGACTCTAGTTTGGCTATCCCCCCTCCTACCCCAAAGTCCTGGAGTGACATACATGGACAGGCCCTGACAAAAGGCTATTTTTAGTCTGGATAATATTACAACAAATGACGTATGTAGAACAGGAGAAGCGTTTGTTTGTGTAACTGTTTAACAGGGATTAAATGGAGCAATATCAGGACCTGACAGTGTAGAGGAAATGACATCACACCTGTGTCCTGCCACAACAATACCGCAATCCCAGAATCAGAGGACAGTAAGAATGACAGAGTAGGTGGTAGTGAAGCCATAGCTGTCTGTTTGTGTGTGTGTGTGTGTGTGTGTCTTTTTGTCTGACTCTACAAAAGATTATGTGTAAGCCTGAGTGACACACACAACTGTTGCTCAGTTCTAAAGGCAAATGTACTGTATGTGTGCATGTGTGTCTCTGCACTTCTGTTCAAAGCCCCCAGAATAGATGCACTGTAAGCCTATAATCTATTCAGAAACAAAACATGCAGGACATCCTTGATTCACGTTCCACAAACGATTCCAGTCTCTTTACATCATCTAAGAATATAACTCACTGAATTCAGCAATGACAACTAACTGTATTAATGTTGCGTGAACAGGGCAATAGTTGTGGTACAGAGGTCAATCGAACTTCAGCATAACAATGGAAAGGTCATGTCAATGTGTGGTGGAATCTCAAAATTAGTTCAAATATAGACATATTGGTATTGTTGGTCTTTCATAGTACGGTATATTGAAATAAAATGTATGGGTGTCGATCCCAGTCAATTTAATCAATCAAATGTGCTACATTTGATTACCACCACTAATATCTGTCTGTTGGCTGTTCTATAAGCATATATGAATTGGAGGTGACTTCATCTTAACTCTATGTTTTGCAGCAAAAACAAATCTACATGTGACACAAATAACCGCATTGAGCTCATAGGACTTTTAGTTATTGAAAAGTGTTGTCCAGGCAGATCTGCCTTGAAGGCAGAAGTAATTTGATTGGTTGATTCAAAACTGAGGGCGGACCTCATGTGACATCGAAAATGTGCATATAAGCATAGTTTTCACAGTTTTTAATCATATCTAACCATACACCTAACCATAACCCTAACCTTAACCACACTGGAGTGTTAAAATGTAATCCTGTGCTATATATATATAAAAAAATCGTAATTATAAATCAAAATTTTACTTAATGTGAGGTCCGCCCTCACTTTTGAATCAACCAATCAAATTACTTCTGCCTCCAGGGCAGATCTGCCCGGAGAACACTTTTCAATAACTAAAAGTCCTATGAGCCACATTGATTTGGTGATCATCGACATAGTTAGTTTCACCGACTGAGTGCCAATCAGCCGCGGTCAGTGGATCTTAATTTAGGGGCGCAGGCTCATATTACTGTCCGGACTGGGGGAAACGGAATGGTATCGCACACTGTTTTTGGTGTGTTGAAAACTGGGTTTGGTTTGTTGCGCACCGTTCTATTCACTCCGGTCCAGAGCGTAACATGAGACCACCCTACCCAATTAAGATCCACCGACCACGGCTGGTGCCAATGATCGTGACCTTTTTGTTCCCATTTCCATTTAGTTTCCCTCATGGCGGTGTTGACCTCTCTTTTAGGGCAATACAGAACAAAAAAATACTACTTTACATATGTGGCAATGGAAAATACAGTTGCTTCTTATTGAGGTTTTGCAATAAATCTACTACTGCAGCTGTGCAGGTTTTCTGTTAACTGCATTCTTATAGTGGTTGTTTTGGTGAAGTTTATTCTACTCTTTGATCTGGTTGGACAGGGGTTTGCAGGTGTGGGTTTTGGGTGTGTTTTACCCTCCATGATAGAGATGTGCACAGCTCTCCGTCTTTGTCGGGGGACACTTGTCAGTCTCGGCCCATGTGTGATTGACGGACAACTCCGACTAGGCACCAGGCCTGCCCTGTAGACACAGTGCATGTTGGGTTACAGGCTGTAGGTCCCATAGCATGAAATCAAAAGCTGTGAGGCTCACCTGTGAATCTCAGGAGGTTCCCGTTTTATTTTGGCACTTTGCTCCATCACCTCCTTAGCAACCCTGCCACTGACAGGCAACGAAGATACAGAAGAAACAATTAAGTTAAACTTAAAATTAAATTGTTGATAGCTCCGCAACTCTCTGCACAGATCTACGTAATGGCGAAGGGCACGCACATGGTTCATCCAACCACATGTTGCCTTAGGTGCCAATTCTTTTCGCACTGCGAAAGCTCACTGATGCCCTGATTCAGGTCTGGTTGGAGATCCCCCAGGACACCATGCACCATCTCATCGGGAGCATGTCCAGACATTGTCGGGGGTGCATACAGGCACGTGGGGGCCATACACACGACTGAGTCACATTATGAGTTGCTGTGATGAAATGCACACAAGTTGGTTTTTCAGTGTAAGTTTGTATTCAGCCCTCGGTCGGTTGGTGATTTCGGTTTTCAGTGATGGCTGTTACATCCTTTTGTTCTTAACAAATTACACAATGTACAGTAAAGATTTTGATCATTAACATATACCATGATTTTTTTGGAGCAGTGTTTATTTTACCCTTCAAATTGTGCCTTGTTTTTATCCTCTCTAAATTTGTGATTTCCAATTTTTGATTTATGGCCTTCCCATGATGCAGCTTCCCAGCGGACACTAGGTTTGAGACAGTCAGATGCATATTTACCTGTATCTGAACCTACTCCCTTTGAAGAACAGGTTACTGCTGGATACCGTTCGGACCTGGCTGGACTTGTCCAACCTATGGATGAACAGAGAGAAACAAAAAGTACAGTGTGATTCAACATTGTAAAAATAACACGTAAACTGGATAAAATGTTGATGCATTAATGGCCTGATAGTTAAGAGCAACTCACTTGTAGAAGGCCTGATTCTCAACTCCACATTTCCACAGGTGTTTACAAGCTTCAGGGGTTGGCGCGAAATATGTCAAAATTATCTTCTTGTCCTGTAGCGAGTATCCACAGGAAGTTGTAAAGATGCACGTCCAAGACTGATGCACATGCTCAATGAGTACAGTCCTAAACTTGTAGTCTTTTTAATATATTCTGACGTGGTTACCAAGACTACAAATTGCATGCACATTCTTCTTTTCAGATGATGTAATGGACCCACGTTATATCATTATTATTCAAGCTAAATTCAACCTCCCAAAGAGGCCATTTACATTTATTAATCTTTTTTTACATACATTTCACCATGTAATTCCAGAGCAAAAAAAAACATTTTAGAAATGCATCACATAGAACCCACCTCTTTCTGATTTGCATATATATGGAATGTCTTTGCCTCAAACTTCAGCTTGGTCACCTCATCCCTGCCCACCAAGACAAGTCAGAACAGACCAGTGTGAAGTGCTGAAAAATGTATGGTGACCAATTTGCAGATTTAAACAGCTCTGTATTACAGTCATGGGGAGGCTTGAGTTTTGAGACAGTGGGATTCTATGATAAATCACATCAGCTTTTGCCAATATTTGTTTTACAAGATCGAAGTTGGGCTGTGTAAACAGGGAGTTGGGGAAGCCTTAAGCACATGAGTTAGCAGGAGCAGATGTAATGTAGTGTCTAGTTTGAATGGGGAGGCTCCGGGTAATGATATATTACAGCAAAATACAGTACAAAGTGTTCCCTAAATCTGTAGCAGTTTGAAGTTTACTCTGCTACAGCCATCCTCCCAAAACAGCTTAAACTGCCATTAGAACATCTGTCTTTCTGACAGATAAAACAGGTAGTTCCCTGTACTCCCTATAGACTAAACCATTACTGGTGGGCTAAATACCTAAACGTGGCAATGAATCATGCAGCAGACACACCCACTTTAGCATACATCTAAATAGGCATTCTTTTTTTTTTTAAATTGCTTACAATTCACTACACATATCCACATTCCACTTCATTTTTATTGGCTGTTAAACAATGAAAGTGTAAAATAAGTTACTGCTGTGGTAACCATACTAATTACCACTTAAGGAAATGGACCCTCCTGTTTCCCTGCAGGACAGCGAAGCCAAACGGAGTGAAGGCCAGAAAGGCTGGATTACCAGACACATCCTATCACAGACAGAATAAAGATGGTTTGCATTGTATCCAGAACCCTGTGTTGGATTTTGTGTATTGTCTTTTAGTCTAGAGCAGGGGTCACCAACCCTGTTCCTGGAGAGCTACCACCCTGTATGTTTTCACTCCAACTGCACATAATGTAGCCTTATTCAGCCTATCAACCAGCTAATTAGTCGAATCAGATGTGCTAGATTAGGGTTGGAGTGAAAACCTACAGGGTGGTAGCTCTCCAGGACCAGGGTTGGTGATCCCTGCTCTAGAGCATGCACAAACTTGTTCTGTAATATCATCTTTGAAATAATGTTCAGTTAAGTAGAGGTGAATTGACTCACAAGATGTTTTAGACCCTTGTCTACTGATGGTGTTTGTACCTTGCAGGGGTGAGGATCCACGCCGTAGGTCTCCAGCTCCTGGGCCTTCTGCAAGAAGTTCAGCTCTGATTCCTCTGGAGTCTGTCCTCTGGAAAATGAGAACACAACATCCGTCTACTGTGACTTGACATAATCACGCGGGGGTGATGATGGATGAAAAAGGT
>JACXGM010016146.1:0-20732 GCA_016801145.1 Umbra pygmaea
TAGGAAGGAAATATAGTACTTACAAATACCTCGCAAAGAGGCAATGGTGAGTGTGTGACATAAATACAACTATGTGTGAGCAGGTGTACAGAATTTGAGTGATTGAGTCCGGGTTATGGGAATTGTAGTTCTTAACAGGAACAACTAGGGAAGTTGTAGTTCACAATCCAGGAAGGAGGAACGGGAAATGTTACACTCATACGTTTATATTTGACATATTTCGGTTTTACAAAATAGTTCCCTCAGAATGTATTTCATGTGATTTAGGGCTGCTGTTACCAGGAGAGGCCTCATTAAGGGCAATAAATTCACCAGGCTTAAGCCAGGTTTCACACAGACCAATCTTATCAAGTATATGATCTGTAATTACACTACAGTAGTCAATTGACTATAATTGCCTTTGAATCAAGCGATCTAACGTTTAGTAGTCCCAATTTTAGATTAGTTTTTTGTAAATATCTTTTTTATTTGTGACAGAAATGGTGAAGGGCTTTATTTTAGTGTGATTAATAATGTGAACACTACCTTACTACACTTAGCTTTACTCAACCTGGATCAAGGTACAGTCACAGTCTCAATGAGGAAAACTGAATTCACTTCACTGGCTATGCTAGCAGCAGACTCCACTAGTCTAGCAGACTGGCTAATAGTCTGCAGCCTAACCTGCATCCTACCCTGTATTTCATGGTGAGGCTATTGGAGTTAGACTCCTGTCTATGTTGCTAGATTAAAGAAGCGCGCCACTCCAGCTAGCATGGAGTCCATCACTCTTCACCAGTTTAGTCTTGACTCTTTTTGTGGGCAGGTCCCAAAAAGAGAACCAGTTATCTACAAATTCTATCTCCTGTGACGGGAAGAACTCTGTTTTCAGCCAGTGATTGAGTTGTGTGAGTCTGCCGTAGATCTCATCACTACCCCTAACTGGGAGCGGGGTGGAGACAATTGCTCGATGCTGACACATCGTTTGTGCCTACGTAAATAATATCTCCATACTCTCTAGTCTTTCCCTTTTTTTGATTTTGATAGCACCAAACTCTGAGTACCCTCTAGGTTGGTAGCCCTGGCCCAAGGTAAACACTGTATAATCGTTGGCTGATTCTTCAGTCTAATATTACGAGTAATGGAGTCACCAATTACTAAGCTTTTCATTTTGTCATCGGTGAAGCTTAGACGTGTCTGCCGCTCAACCCCTAAGATACTCAGGCCCTGAGTCAGAATCCAGTGGGGAAAATCGGTAGAAAATTTCTGTCGGCTTGGATTGGGAGCAGGCCGATGGTGTCATTTTCCAGTAACCATGAGAAAGTCGTCCGGCTGTGAGAACTGTGGAGATCAGTTATAATACTTACAACTATTGACACTGCCTAGTTGCTCAGATGCATTTTTATCTTTTTCAACACCGGAATAAGTATTACATGACAACTGCGTGTGACACCATGATTTTAACATAGCTATTTTAGCAAAAAGGTAATTACAACAACTGCAGTTAAGACAAAATACATAGCTTCAGCTGGTTTCAAGTGAAATTTTACATTGGAAGGCTTGTAAGTAAAGAGTTTACCTTAGATTATAAAATATATATAAGGTACAAATGTTTTGATAAATGGCCAGGTAGCTTAAAGCAAGCAGCAATACACTGTAACTCAATCAGCGAGAAAACAAGATTTCACGAGGTTAGTGGAGTATTTTTGGAAGACATGCATCCTGTTATACCTGAGAAGGTTACCTTTAGGATCCAGACTCATCAAAATACACATTGAGTTTTATTTTTAAACCTGTTTAAATCAAATCTTATACATCATATGCAAGTGTATATGAAATTAAATCAAAACTGTAAATAAAGTTTATACAAATAAAAAAATAGAAATAGTAACAAAAGAATATACATTATACACAGTAAAAAAAATAAGTTGTGAATAACAAAGAATAAATAAAAAATGATATAAATCAATTACTTATTTATGTGAAATATCAGCAAACAATCAAAGTGTGTGTCATACGAACATTTTGGTTCATGTAATTAAAGGTTGGGGTAGCATCTAATTGGAAATACAACGTCGAAGCAGATGCATAAAATATGTAGTGTGTGTTTATAATTTGTAGTCATTCCCAATATGTTAATCACATGATAGGATGGCCAGTAAGGCTATGTTTTGCTGTACCTGAATTGATCATTGTCTCTGGAAACCAGCACCATGTACAGTACTATTGGAAGTATTAGACTCAGAATTTATTTTGCAGCATTGTTTATGAGCCAGTATATGAGCCGTGGAATGTTTTTAATGTCTTAAAGCCTCTGTAGTATGTTGTATTGCTGTACAGATAACAATAGAGTTGATGTGTGTTTGGTTGGGGTTGAGTGGAAGAAATGGAAAATTGACCCAGTGTATTAGAATGTATTTAACTGAATAACGTGTGTGGGTGTGTGTGTGTTTGTGTGTGTGGGTACATTCAGGCCTGTACCAGTTCATCCCAGCTGTGTCTCCTGGTAACCATCCATTCGCACTCTTGTGTTTGACCAATCAATGGACAATAGCAAACATAATCCGTAAGCACGTGGCTCAGAGCCACAGGACACTGTGCTCACACTTTTACATCTGTGTGTATTTCTGTGTACATATACTGTGGGCACATACTTTGTCTGAATGTGTGCGTATGGAGCGGACACTTACCCGTGTTATTCTCTGCCTGCTGCTATCTATCGGCAGCTCAAATGTCCTGAGAGTAAAACACATCTCTTTTTTAGTATGCTCCCAGCCATGTTATTTAAAGTAATTAACCTTAATTTGCCCAAAAAAGAGACAAATCTTTATTAGACCACTGCCTCTTAAGTAGCGGCGGTGCCGGCCGGCGTCCATCCCCCTGCGCTCCTAATGGGGTCCTCACTTAATCAAAATTCATCCATCAGATCTCCATGTTGAATCATCTTTTAATTGGAACTTACATTCTGGTTAATAGTTTTATAATTCGCAGGCTCTAATAGTTTCACCGCTGGGATCCGCTCCATTTTCACCGCCGATGTGACACCACCTCTCCTCTCCTCCTCCTATTTGCCGACCGTGCAGTAAAGGCTTCCACACTAGCCCCCCACACACACCTCTACACACTAAACCTCGACCACATCTCCCTCCCTGACTGTGCCAGCCCTGTAGCATTAACAACCAACCCTCACTTTTAATAGGCGGTTCTAAATGAGGTCACACAGTGGTATAGCAGCCATCCAGCACTCAGCCTAGGAGAATGGAACTACTAACTCCGACATTCTATATTTAGCCCCACAGATATGAGCTCATCATTTTCAATGTACAGAACGTGACTATGCCACTACTTATCATCCATATAGCATACACTGAAACCAAGCTTCAGGGTCAACCGTAGACATCGCTGAGCCATGTAATGTACTTTAGGGTTTGTTTCAGTGTGTAACCTCCCCGTCGTATTCCTGCATCTCCTCAGAGGTTTTTATTACAAGACTACACATCATGTTTTACAATGATTTTGTTGTTTAAAGATATGCTTGCCAGGGAGTCATGCGGCTTCACAGCAGCCATTAATAGGGTAAATCATCAATACACTCTACAATGTCCTTGCTTTATACGGTTCACCCATTGATGTGATTTGCATCATCAGCACGCATCGTTCCATATTTACAGTTGATAGCTGACACTGTGGAAGCATGTTTTGAATACTGTGCGCAAGAAACCCCATTGAAAAGCATACACTATGCCTGGCTGAGGCCATTTTAAACCACACACTACATCAGTTGGCCAATTTCCCACAATGCAGGCTTTCACTACCTTCTTTGCATTGTTTGACCAGCTCCTCCAGCTGAACTGACAATGTATTCCTCGGTATTCTTCCAACCTATCATCTAGAAGCCAATGGTGTGTTAGAACGTGTCAACAGGAGCAGAAAGGAGACAGCAGAGGTTGATGTCAATTTGAAGGACAACATGGAGGTGGAGAGATATTCCAGGGTCAGTAATCCAGCTGCCTGTGTTTATCTAGAACATTCATACAAACACTCTTACAAAAATGCACACACAAACACACCCACAAATACACACAAATAAACATCATGGGGAGGGGGTGGATGTAGGTGTCTTCTGACAGGGTGTCGGGATGTTCCTTTTGTACCTTCACTTCCTCTCTAGTGTTCATACTTTCTCTGGCTCTGATTTGTTATTGATCGGTATGGTAGGACTGGCCCTTGTTCTGTGTCTCAGAGGCCAAATGTTCAAGGCTGACACAGACACACACACTTAGATTTTACTATCATTGTGGGGACCATAACATTTTTCCTTTTAAAAATGATGTTTACCTTAAAGTAGACATAACCCCAAAAGCTCTTGAGGTTTACCCTAAGTCCAACCCCCGTGATGAAAGTATGCTTTCTTCCTCATGCGTACACCCAAATTATTGTTTTTGGCCCCAGAAAAAAATCATAAAAAAACCTTTCTTCCACCCATTTCTTTACCAGAGTGACATTAGAAGGCATACTCGAGTTAGAATGTGTCTGGATGGTTGTTGGGCATACTTGGAATTCAAATTTCTGTTCATTTGCCTATATATTTACTTTAGTAACTAATATGCAAATATGGGACTATTTTCTATATTTCACGTGTTTTTGTGGGTGTGTACTTTTGACCCCCCCCACCCAGTTAGGTCGTTGTGCCCCCCCTTTTAACTTGTGTGCTGTAGGGTAATCTCCTGTACAAGGCAGAGGGAGGCAGTGGAGGGTGGAAATGAGGTTTTCAGCCCTGCTCCCCCCATCTTCCCCCCTACCCATCAGCCTGGCTTTTGTACCCAGTGCCCCTTGTGAGCTCCACATCTATTCTTCCAGCTTTCTCGCTCTTCCCCCAAACACCCCCCTTCTGGTTTCACTCAGTTCTACCTGGGAAATCTGGCTGTGCCTCTCTTTGTCTTGCATCCGGAGAGCAAATAGACGCCCAAGATGATAATTTTCGCACCTTGCCTCTCTCTTACCTCCGTTAAAGAAGTTGATTTATTTTCAAGTGTGAGCGGTGACCTGGTCTTGCCCTCTAGGGGCTGAGTCGGATTACTGCAAGGCTGCCGTTGTCCGTCCTCCAGCTGAGAAGTAGCCTCAAGTAGGGGAGGACACAATAGACTGTAACACCCCGTCTTACCTCCCCCAGTCCCATTCACATGGCCACACATTAGAATAGTTCACAGGGCGCCCTTGCCTCAAAGGTAATAATGAGACTCCGTTCCAACGGCTGCTTTCTACACCAAGGTTCCTCTTGAATAGTCCACACAAAGTGGAGCAACGTGCACCGTGAATGTCTTCTGGGTGTGCTGTATCTCTCATTGAAATTCAATCTCCTCTGATTTTTTCATCTTCTTTTCTTTAAGCAGACCAAAGGTGATATCGAATAGATTGTTAATGCATTTACTTTTCTGACCCTCTTTCTCCGTGTTGAGTTCATTGAACTCCGTAATGGTATTAGTTTTTGAATGTTGACCAATCGGTAAATGCAACACAAGGACAAAGATACGGACACTGAAGAGACTTGACCCCATTTAGTGGTGTTCTTTTCCAATATCTTTGATTCGGCTAAGAACATGGGACAATGTAGGCTGTTCATACTGAGGGGACAGTCAGCACAGTGCTCCACACGTACTGGCATTGTTTGTATATGACACTTGTACATGAAGGACCTGAGTGAATGTTTTCTTTAGCATTCAGTTGAAAGTGATATGTTGTTAAAGCTACTCTCCTCCCGCAGATACAGTTCCTCTGTCATGGCTGCTCAGCAGACTGTGTGTTGTGCTTTTGTCTTCAGGCTCACAGATTCACCTCAGTGTGTTGTCTGTACAGCCTGACTCAGCCAGGGTACTACAGAGGAGACAAGCGCATCCCCTCCTTTGCTTCATTTCTCATTCTGTCCCCCAGGCCTCTTCCATCTATTCTTTCCCTTCATCAAAGGCCCTCTATAGCTCTGCCCATCTCATGACCTCTCCCTGTCTCCCTCTCTCTCTCTCTCTCTCTCAGCCGTGCTCTGCGTTGAGAGCTGACAAGCCTGGCAGAGACAAAGTGCTGACGTCCAGCTTAAAAGTGACCGCCCCTGTCCTGCAGCCCCGCGTCTGGTAAGCCAAGAATCCATCACCCACACTGCACTCAGCCAACAGACGAGCAGGGAGACAGAGAGACAGAGGGATGGTGACAGACAGAGAGAGAGAAAGAGAGACAGAGAGAGAAAGAAAGAGAGAGAGTGAAAAAGCAAAACCGAGCGGAAGAAGGAAGGGAGAACAGAGGCAGTTCTTGCGAGTCGCTGGCTGAGAGGCCTGGCAGGTCGTCTTTTGTAAATGAAAGGGAGGTGTAGCAGACCTGTGTGAGAGGAGAGGAGAATGAAGGGGGGGCAACGAAGGAGAGGGAGAGCAAAACTGGCTGGGTTGTCTCCGGGACGGAGGGGGGGCATTAATCATTATTGGCGCACACCTCCGTCCCTGACGCACCCTGACGGCCCTTCCACCCCTGACATAAATCATAATTCCTCCACAATAGATCCCCGCTCTGCCATGCCGGGGGAAAGCGTGCTGGTCCCATCGATTTTACCCTTTTCTCTCACTGCCTTCCCTGTCGCCACCCCCCCTCCAGATCCTCCCCCACGACGCCTCTCCCCTCACCGCCGACCGCACTCCTGTGTCATTATGAAACATAACTGATCTGAAATTCATAGAATACTAAATAAACTTTACGAGGGCGCTCCGCTGTATTCAACCCCCCTTTGCAGCGGCTCTCCTTCGTTAATGCCTGAGAAGTAAACGCATGGAAAAAGAAAACTAATGATATAAAAATTACAAAGCGTGCACAGTGCTATTATACCTCTATTGATTTGTTTTGGAAGCGCACCTAGGCTTAGAGGAGTCACTGGAGGAGATTAGAAATGGAGCAGAAAAAGAGCCAGGAAGGAGAGGTGGGGGACGGAGCATCGCAGACAGGGTGACTTAAATGAATAGGAAACCAAAGGAGGAAAGAGAAGATACAGCATGAACACAGAAGTCAACTATCTCGTGCTGCTTTGTCCTTAGCACGGTACCTGATGTAGTCCCATTGTGGGGTAGTAGGTAGCTTAGCGGCTGAAGAGTCCGACTGACAGTTAAATTGATCTGACAACTGGAGGGCTACTCGGATCTCATTCTGATTCACCTGCCTTTACCCTACTGCTTGCTCTATACCCAGGGGCTCTGAACTGGGCCTTGACCGGTGTTTGTGTAGTGCCATACAGAGGGGTTGAGTTTTTGCAGAAGACACATTTCTATCGTTTGCTCTAACAAATGGACAATTACGTTGTATTGTTTTACCTCATCTCAGGTGAATAGAAATAAGCCACTTCACTGCTGTCAGTATGAAAGCTGTCAAACTGCATTACATTTTCCCTGTGACCCTCCCCCCTTACGAAAGCATATTGGATGTAAATGCAAGGTTCCCTACTTTACATGGTCCCGTGGGGGCGTGGGGGGAATAATAACCTAAACCTGTTAGTGACTCGATCTGTTCTCAACAGCACCCATTTTGCAGTTTTTCCATAGACGTCCTGTGTTCTCCTCTCCCGGCCATACATTAGTTGTGTGTGGCCAGAGCAGGCAGTCGACAGGTGGGAGCAGTGCTGGCCCGAGCCTTTTGGGCGCCCTAAGGAGAATTTGATTTGGGGGCCCCCTCTCACCACACGCAGTCACCTGTGCACTCGATTGGGGGCCCCCTGGTGGCTCCAAGCAGCCGCTTAGTTCGCTAATGCCTCGGGCCTGCCCTGGGTGTTAGTGTGTTGGAGATGGAGCAGGTTCCCGGTGGTCAGAGGAAGCAGGCTGCTGATCCGGGACCTGGCCTGGACTAGAGTGGGAACAGAGGGATATTAATGTAAAGCGGAGGGGACAAGGGCGCTCCCCCCCAATTACTCTGCACCCTGTCACTGCCATCCGGGCACAAACAACAGAGGAGGAAAGGATTAATTGCCTTGGACTCTGCCCCCGCTACAGGCCCAATTATGGAAACATATTGGTTCCCAGCACTGCTGCAGTCACTGCTGTGCACAGAGATTGTGTGAAATTTTCAAACTGGTTTCAGAGGTCAGGACAGAGGGGGTGCTGGGAAGGGGTGTGTGCGCACGTGTGTGTTTGCGTGTCTGTGTGTGTGTGCGCGCACCATGGGCTTCGTAGGTTCCCTCTTGTTGGGTAAGTGTTGTGCATCTTGAAAGTCAATCACACCTGATACTTGTTGTGTATATGTGTATGCTCGTTAAGTGGCTGAGGGCTCCAGGGAGGTTTAAAAGTGCTTTGACCACAAACAATGAAATACATTCTCATCTGTTGGAAGTGACATGGACCATGGATGCACCAGTAATCCCCTAGCTTGCCTGGTGATAACAGGTGTGTACTTTATTCTGTTCTGTGGGACACCTACATCGGGTTGTGAATAGACACTGGTTCCTTGTGTTGTGACCTGCAGGTATCCTGGTCCCTGAACTACAATTGACATTGTCTATGTCATTATTCCCCTGGCTGTTTCTCTTGTAAATTATAATGACACATACTTATGTCAGTTATTAACTTTGGTACAGTCTTATGGTATCAACCCAAAGACTGAATTAACGAGAAGGATTAATGCCAGTTGATGTTCTAGTGAGGTGCTGACAAGGGTAGATAGTGGTAGTACGATATACTGTAATATAAGTGGTCTTTATAAATCAAGCATAACAAATTAGTTTGTAAACCATGTGTGCAACAATTTCCACATAAATTATGAGATTTATCAATATGGACGTTTGCTTGAGATTTTTCATGCATTTTGCACTGTTGGTCATGACCACATGTACACACACTGTTGGTGATGACCACACATACACACAGTGTTGGTCATGACCACATGTACACACAGTGTTGGTCATGACCACGTGTACACACAGTGGCAACTTGTGGAATAAGGCATCTGCTTGTCTCAATTGGCCTAGTAATTGTGGAAAATAGATTTTTTTCATAAAGTACAGTATATGAATTCATTGACAGAACAATTTTAATTATGTTAATTTCTTTTTTTATACTGAGAATGAATGCAACACTTCCTACCAAGCTATGGTATTTTACCACCAGCATTGTAATAGGTAACCTCCTACTAATCCTAATAAAGAACATACATTATTCATACAAATTAAAAAAAAAACTTTAATGGGAATGTAAATAGGAGATTCCAGATTTTTCCCTGATGGAAGACTTGGCACACACTAGAATTAACTGATAGAGAGCAGATTGGATAGTAGTATTCTGTAAAGAACAGGGATTATTGCATATTGTATTTTTACATTTATTTACAATGGTTAACAAAGATAATACTGGCCATTCTGATGCACTTCATCTACCTGGGTTTTGGTATCAGGCACTCTTAGTAGGGCAAGCCAGCATCGTTTAAGCATCATACAGTAGAAAATGATCAGTGGAATACGTCACCCATGCCACCAAGCAAGCACCATGCCAAGACAATTTCAACTATGTGAACAGAATGGCCTTCCAGGCAAAA
Organism: Umbra pygmaea; assembly: GCA_016801145.1. Lineage (NCBI taxonomy): Eukaryota > Metazoa > Chordata > Actinopteri > Esociformes > Umbridae > Umbra > Umbra pygmaea. The sequence continues at coordinate 9,529 of JACXGM010016146.1, forward strand.
GAATTTGCATTTGACATGTGATGCGTAAAAACTGAGCTGACTGTGGTGGCTGGGTCATCTAGGCTACAAAAGGAAGCTGTTGACGATGAGGGTGAACTATTGGTGACGCTTGGCTGTATTTGAAGAACATAATTAGCAAATGCTAAACATACTAGAATTATCCTAATTGCCCTCTAACTTTAGGAAACATTTTTGTTTCACTGGTGAAGGAAGCCAAAAATGAGCAAGCCAAATAAACCCTCTGGTATTTATGGTAAGTTAAAACAGCATTCCCATTGGTGAATACCATAGCCACGTTATGCTGTGCAACACCATAATTAAAGATACCTTCTGATATTTTATGAAAATGATCAAGTGTGTATACAGTATGTTGTCACTTTTTTATTGTTACCCCATTGTTCTACCCTCCCAACCAGTCTTGCCTAATCCCCCTGACCCCGGGTTGCCGGCAACTTCTCAGCAGATGCGGGATGGTGCCGCGCTGTCCGATTCTTATCACACTGCTTATCCAACATCGGAGCCTTTTGTCACTACATGCAAGGAAGTATTTGCCTGATCTGCACACAAAGAGTCGCTAGAGAGCAACGTGGCAAGGTACGCTAGTCCAATAAATGTGAATTCCTATTCACTGTCTTACCACTTCCCCTACCCCTTCATCTTAACCATAGCCCTTGTCCCTCGAAACCGAGTGGTAAGGGATAGGGATGAAAACATACCCCTATGAAATGAGACACCACTTGGTTACAGTTACGTTATCATACATCGTTGCTAGCTGGCTGATACAGCACCAGAGGCGACAAGTGTTGATCACAAACTTAAAGATATCAAACGAAATCCGCTGCTAATGTAGTTTAGTTAAAACTGTAGACATGTATGGTGTCCATTCAAGGCTAGTCATTGGAATGCGGGAATGTTATTCATATCAGCAATGTAACGAAACTAGCGATTAAAAAAAAAGTTTCAATTAAGAACATGGTTGCAAATATATATCCACAGGACTGTGTAGAGCACAAAACAAGTCAGTCGTAATTTTTAAGTCAATTATTTAAGCCGAAAATACATTTATTGGACTCTCTTGATGGTCTGGCCAGCATTGTTGCCGGTTGCGCAGTGTATTCTGGGTACCCCTTGGTTTCAAGTAAGCTGTCAAAAATGCTTGGTTTTAAGGGGTATCCACCCCTTCCCCTTAGCCCTACCCCTAGATCAAAATGAGAATTGGGATAGCCCTTACTCTAACATGAACACGCAAAACTAAGGGGAAGGGGTAAGGGGAAGGGGTAAGGGGAAGGGATAAGGGGAAGGGGTAAGACAGAGAAATGGGATTCACCCTTAATCTACACATTTACCCTGGGCAACAGGGTTGGCTCTGGAAATTTTGGCACCCTAGGCGAGATTTGAGAATGCCCCCACACACACACTCCAGTCCCCACCCATCACCCTGATATCTTACGTCTTACATTATTTTTCAACAAAACATTACATCCACCTGGCTGTAGAGGAGGTGGTGTGCTAGATTGCTCACTGTTACATGACACTGGTGAGACTCATACGTAGACGTATATATTCATAGGCCAACTGTTATAGAACAGATGAAGGTTAGAGTGTTATCTTGTTTAGCAGTAGCATATAGCATAAACTGCAGTGCAACATCTAATTACAATAACTCCCACATTTTCAGATAATTTTATATTTTGTCTTTCTATATGTATGTGTATTTTTGCAGGGACGTCCCTGAAAAAGACGATGACAGCGTATGTTTCTCCAAAATGTGTACATATCTTTCTGCATTAATGGTGCCCTCACAGATGTACAAGTTACCCTAAATAATTTGTCAGTCAACACCATTCGCATCCACAGATGCAAGATAAAGCTTTACTATGCAAAGTAGAAGCCATACGTCAAAACATTCCAGAAGATTAAGATTCCCCGACTTCTCTGGTTCGGTCTCATCTGAGATGGACAGTAGCACAGTGGAATTATGTTTTGTGGTCTGACGAGTACACATTTCAAATAGTTTTTGGACCAAACAGCTATTGTGTTCTCTGGGCCAAAGAGGAAAAGGACCATCCAAGCTGTTATCAGTATCAGGTCCATAAGCCAGCATTTGTCATGGTATGAGGGTGTGTCAGTGCCCATGGCATGGGTAACGTGCACATCTGTGAAGGCACTATTAACATAGAAAGATATGCGCAAGGGTGTATTTCATTGAGTGATTACCTCTACACCTATTGGAGTTTAGTAATTATTGCGGCTATATAGCTTTTGATGTCTGAGAAAGTGGTGTGCTTCATTGAGAATGTTTACTCCTGTCAAGATGGGTCTTATCCCTGTTTGTGTTCAAACTTAGCTACTTTGTGAATCTTCTACCATTGTATGTATCTAGACACTGCTGCCCTATGTTGCGTTAACCATAGAAGAGTATCGCTATCTGAAGAAGCAAAATGTATATACACAATGTTATTATTTAAAATACGGTGTAACGTATCCCTAAGTATTTGTAGAGAAAAGGTTTCTCTTTATGTAGACAATGTTATTAACTGTTCCTGATTGGTCTACGTAAATGGACTGTCTGTTTAGCGTTGTAAGATTTGTTATTTTCTCAGTGTTGTTCAAAAATTAAACACAAGAACACAACTCCCTACATCTCGTCTTCATATCTCTAATTCATACACCACGGATGATGACATGGGCAGTGCTGTACCAATTTGCGCTGTTCTGTTCTAGAGCTCTGGGCATAGATGGAAATGCCCTTACTAGGATCAAACCTCTGGCCACTGAATTGTAGTTATCCTTCAAAGCACCAACTTAGATTATGCTCTAATTCTAGGAGCAACATGAGCCAACAGTGTCCTAGTCCCAATATTAGCAAAGTATGTAAATCTGTGCAGATCACCCATTAGTGGCCTGATGAATGACTGAAACAAATGTTCTTAACCTCAAGGGCTGGCATTGGTAGAAACCTTGATAACACTGTCTGTGAGCCACAGAAGAGCAGACATTGAAATCTGCTGAAGAATGTCTAGTGAGAGAAGGTCATTAAAGTCGGTGCCCGGTCGCCCTTCCCTAGTAGATTGGTGTCTGGATCTAAAGCAGGAGTCAGACTTTATGAGATAGGTGAGAACTTTTTTAGTTTAAACCTGGTATCGAACTATAGGAATGGAATGACTGTGGAGTTACTGATGGCTCGGGACGCACACTGAGAACCTCTGGAACGCATCGGAGCCGGCAGCTTGACGGATGGACACTTCATGAATTCTGAATTAAATTGGCCCTTGATGAATCTGGAATGTGTTTCTCCTGTTCCAGGGCAATAGGAATCCAATAAGACTCCAGTGCTGTACAAATAAAGCCATACATTCCACAGGAAATAAGCCTCAGGTGAGGAAAAATGACTGCAGCACTGGGAAGTTGGCATAAAAGGGGGGAGGGTGAGCGAGAGGCGACGAGGTTGTGAAACGAGGTGAGACAAGATGGAAAAAGAGGTCCTGATTTTAGGAGGGAGTTAGAGTGGAATAAAGAAGGTCTGATATGAAGCGGAAAAAAGCAATAGGAGAGAGAGAAATAGAGAGAGACTTTCGATGAATGAGAAGAGAGAGACCAGGGTTCCTGTAGCGTATTAGCCCTGTCTTTTAGACTGGAAGGGAACATATTGGTCAGAAGCAATCCCCTGGTGGCTTTGGCCCCCTGCATCCCGGAGCCGGGAGCTCATCAGACAGGCAGACACACCAGCCAGGGGCCTGGAGTAAATCACAGTCCCACTCTCAGGGCCCGATTTCCCCAGAGGAGACCAGCCAGACCCACTCAAATCAGCCAGCTTTCTCACCCGCCTGGCCTTCTTCCAGCTTGTTCGCTGACACCTGAAGCTGCTTCTCCTTAACCCAATACCAGCACCTGCTTCGGACTCTCCATATAAAAAATAAATTTCACTCAACCTATACTGTATATTGTAGTCATTTTATATGTATGTTGTTCTTTGCATCTGTGCCATTTGATGGCAACAGAAAAAATATCTTGCTAAGTCGAACGAAATATAGGTTTTCAGGTTTGTCACCATGAGGAAACATTATATAATTCTAAATCAAACACTTCTCAGATGTTCAACCATGGCCAGGTGGTCATTTCAAATCAGAGAAGCTTCTGCAAATAGATGGATCTGGGTTGACATTTTGCGGAATTCATCAATCTAACAGCTGTAACTTTCTCTAATTAGTATACTGTATGTTATGAACAAAGTGAGCTAAGTGAGCTATGTTTTGTGCACTTTACATTCAGCGTTTGTCATTTTGTTTATTATACTATATTTTCAACAAGCATTTTATTGTACCAATATTGCTGTATAATTCTGCTAGAGACTTTACTAAGACAGGAACAAAGGAGCAAATAATCTCTGAAACACAGAAGTAAATCTTGCTTAATTGTTCAGTTGCATACAAATTGCTATATCCGGCCTGCCTTGAACAGCGCAGAAAGAAAATTCAAATCCTAAGCGAAACCCTGTCCAATATTTCTCTTTGGTTGTGTCCCGTTTTCATGTTTAAGAATCGCCTTTGCCCAGTCGTGAACTGACCAAATAATCAGTCACGTTAACGAAAGAAAACAGGAACAACGCGCATCATTATTTCACTCAATTGAGCCAGTGTTGGCAAAGTCTATATAATACAGATTCTGTCTAAGAGATTGAAGAGCAATTGGTCAAAGTAAAAAACAAATACATTTCCAGTCAGCTATGGAATTAACAATGTGAAGAGTGCAGAACCTCTGCTCACGGAGTGATAGCATTTTCATTGATATCTTTTTTATTATTATTTTTTTACTTTTAATCACCCTTTTTGAAGACTTCTACATTCATGTAGTATTCTTATATCACCCACAATGACCAGCTCTTTCAGCCCAATTAGCATTTCCTAGGAAGATACATTCCATGCATAAGGCCTTCCTTCGAGGGCCTACAATAGTTAACTCTGACACCACTGATATATGCCACACCAGGCCTGCAGGTATCATTACGATGGCTTGCAAAGTGGCATCTAATTCCTTTTGGAATTCAGCCAGATAGGATGTCGAATAACTGGAACATTTGATCACTCACAATGTCCATTCAAATTCACTACCAGTGAAATAAGAAACGAACAAATTAATCAAAACAGGAGAATCCATCTCAGTAACTGGTCTAACTACAGTATTTATAGATTGTTTTAATAAAATGGAGGCAATTCCTTTGTGTGCTTTGTGCAAAAGGTTGGAAACCACCATAGTAGTGGTATGCACTTATTACTACAAGCGAGTTGCATCATTGCAACTAGCAATTAGAATCTATGCACTAACTGTTATATCCTGAATATGTAATCTGCTTTGACTGCAATTTAAATGCACATTCAATAACAATTCAACAAATTTAAATTACGATGTACAGCATTCTAAGAAACCTTCCATTGACTGACATTATTTTGAGGTGTTTTAGCATAGACAGAGAAAAAATTACACCGTCACACTCACTTATTGATTATTCTTGCACTCCAGGTTCTATCCATCAGAGTGTTAATTTACTAGGTAAGACCAATTCACTGTGGACAAGCAGACACGGTTTAAAACACTGTCACTCCTATGTCTAGGTTGTTACAGTTCATTCTAATTCCACATTTTTAAATAACATATTTGATAACTGAATGTACTGTATACCGCATATAGTGCAGAACAGTCTTCAAAGATGTTGAAATAGTTCACTGCATATAACACTGCATATGAGTGAACTGTCCAACTAATTATCTATGGATAGAAATTGTTTTCCATACTTACTATGGTCTTTAGTGATAACGCTTAGTAAGCGACAGAAGAGCATGCTATAATTAGACTATTGTATTGGCTGGACTGTCTGCTTTGCTTCATGGGCCAGTCTGCCAGGCAGGCAGGGTTGTGTCTGGGCAGGCCCAGGGCACGCAGGCTGCAGGCTGTGACCGAACACCCTCTAACTCCCACCCAGCCAACACCTCTTTTCACTGTGCATAATCTAATGTGAATAATGTTTCCCCTCAGAGTCCCCTGTTAATAAATGGACTGCCATTTCACACAATGGCAAAGTAAGGCCTGTATTGATTAACTCTCATCATCCACTCACGCCCGCTTCCCTGATTTATGATTGGCTGTTATTTTTACATTAGCTGTCAAATTCATCTTGTCTGTCCCCCGGCCAGTGTCGGCCTGGGCTCTGCAAAACAGTAAACATTCTCAGTGTAGCCTAGACTATACTCCTTCAGGGATGGATCCTGTTAACCTTACCGCAGGGAGAGAGAAGAGGTCACCTGTCTAGGTAGCAGGTTCTCCTTTCTGGTTTACAAGTCCAGAGATGTGGTTTTTATTGTTATAAATTCAGTGTTGGAGTGTGCATTTTTGTTTTATTAAAAGAGAAACGTTGACCTCGGCAAACATGCTTACCTGTTGGCTTCTGTTTTGATGTTGAAGGTGAACGCAACCCAAATATTGTTAATGTATGTTATTAAATACAATTCTATGCAGGAAGGCACATTGCTGCATCAACTTCACAAGGGCATCTTGAATTTGAATGTTAAAACATTTGTTGACATAGCATTGAATATAGTTCATGTGTTGCTGCTATTTTGCTGATAGTACCTAATTTGCATATTTTACGTTTGATTTCTTTGGACATTATGCTTAAGGGTTTCACTGGGCAGAATAGTTAACGACTCAATGTTTATGACGTGGAGATAAAAGCACAACCTTCAATTGAAGGATGCCAGGTTCACCTACAATTTACCAAGATATGGAACATTAATATTATTTACATAATTTCATTTAAATTGAGTTTTTTTTCCTTACTCTGTAAGATAGATAATGGGACACTTTGTGTTGACAGCCAGAGAGACATGTGTGGCCTATATATCCATGCCGTGTATGTCTGTTTATATGAGTCAGGGTTTAAAATGAAATTGGGCATCAACACTTCTCCACTTTAAACACAGTGTCTAGCTCTATCAATTTGGAAGGCTGCTATTTGACCCCCCCCTTATTCTACTGGATGTGCAGAATGTCATGGTACATTGTTGTAAGTGATGGTAACCTCCCTTCCTTCAGTGCGGTTTCTTCCCCCAGGTCTCTCCGCACTTTGCCCGGGTGGTTGAAGTGATAATAACAGGCGTGAGCACGAGTTGTGAGATGTGTGCGCGGGATGAAGTAGCATTCTTGGCTGTAATGGACCCAGAATGCTGGACCTAAAATCTCTAGGGTTCATTGAGATTCCATTAGGACTTGTATGAAGAGAGTATTCAGTGTAGAAACCTTGTTTAGTTCACGTGTCTGATTCTCACCGTTATCACTACAAACCTGCTCGTATTAGAACCGTTTGTTTTAGTGTGGAATAAATATTATTGTAATCACACAGTAAGCAACATGTCACCATGGCCCTTCACTTATCTCCCTTTTATTTTAGGGATGTTGTTCACCCCAACACATTTTAGAGGGGACAAATTATGTGATGATAGGTTGTTGGGATTAGATTTCAATGGCTGGGGATAAATCTGGATAAACAATTGAATGAAGTAAAACCGTTATTGAGGGGACATGCCAACACTGTGGACGTCAGCCCTGTTAGGCATGGTCGTAGCTGATGATGAATTGAAAGCCCTGTTTTCTCTCCTTTTTCGCAGGTCTTTGTCTCCATCACTGTCAAGTGTTTTCTTAGCTCTCTATGCAGCTGTGGCACACCTCATATAGGAGTCTGGTGCAAAGTGCAGTGTTGGACACTATATTCCAATTGCGTACTCATACCTGGGACGTGTGTTAAAGCGCTGCTAAATACTACCGCAGTCCACCACCAAAATCACATCGAATGTTTCTGTGCTATTCAAAGGGGCCATTCTCGAGGCGGAGCTGAATGCCTCGGGGCATTTTTAAATTCTCTCCGTTATTAATAATGTTTCTGGAATGGCGATCTGTCCTTTGCCTTTTTTCTGAGGGTGAAGTATGTTGTCGTCTCCTACTCTATGGCCGAGCTCAGTGAAGTGAGCGTGGCAGCAACTCCTCTCGTCAGCGCGTTAGTGGAGGAAACAACAGGGAGCAAGCAAGCTGAGGGGCTGAAAAATTAGGTCCCTTGTAATTCAGTGGCGGGGCTGATAGTATCAAGCCTCAGTTGGCTATCAGGCAGGTATTACCACCCAGTGACTGTAATCGTTAATGAAACTCTGTATTGAGTTTATAAAGCGCTAAATGATGCAGCTCCCACTCCCAGATAAACACGTCCTAAATAAACCATTTGGCTGGTAATTGCCCTCTGCCAGCTCCTCTGTTAATAGAGTCAAGTCTCCAACTTAAAGGGTTAACTCCTTTTCCGAAGGAGAAGAACCTCTCTGCCTGGCTCATTGCACTCTCATTTCTTCTGAGATCTCTGAGCAGGCTGCATTCCCTTGGTTACCAGGCGGTACTTAGAGACGAAACCTAATTAGACAAAAAAGTCTTTTTTTTCTCTTTCTCTAATTAGGTCCTTAACATAATTAGCAGGTAATGTTAATAACCCTCTTTTAAAATCTATTAGAAGGCTGTTTGGGAGGACGTGGTGGAGGGGTGTGTCCTATGTGCTCTCAGATGGTCCAGGGGCAGAGGAGTGAGGAGAGGTGCATGCTGGGAGAGTGGTTCATCAGGAGTGGTGTGCCTCTGTATTATAATGATAATAATCATTTTGTGGCTTCTTTGTTTTTATTTGTCAAATATTTTTACAAGTACCAGCTCCCCCTGTGTTACCCTCAGAGGGTGCTATCATGATCAGCTTCACCATTCTCAACTACACAATTAGGGTTATGTGCCTTGCTCAAGGGCACATCAACCGTTTTGACTTTGCAGATTTGAACGAGTGTCCTGGCGGTTACTGAATGTGAAGCTCCTTACCAACTCTGCTGATCTCGTCCTTGTTATGGAAATGTAATTATATTGCTGGAATAATTATTTAAATAGAAAGTTTCTGTGTTCTGAAGCCTGTAATACTGCATCAGGGCCCATGTCAGAAATCTACAAAGAAAAGGGCCGTGCATTCACATTTGACGATGACAGCTCAAAAATCGCCTGTCAGAACACACCCAGTTTTAACCGACCCCATCTGGTTTTCAGAGTAGAGTGGTGTGACAGTGTTGAGTGTACAGTTGAGCCAGCTAACATTATCAGCTGTCATAGACAATACATCCATGATGAGTTGTGATGTTCTGTGAGCTCCAGGAGCGTAACAAGCCACCAGGGGGCATTGTGTATTCAGTAATGTAAACCGAAAACACCACAGAGTTACCAGAACAGACATGAACAGCAGCTATTGTCATTAACTGGCCTGGGTGGTAGCAGAATATTCCGGCGGGTTTGGGGAAGTATTCAGGGTTCCAGTGAGCGGTCTGTGGGCTCACGCTAGCAGGAGAAGGATGAGGAGGAAGCTGCCGCCGACCAGAAGAGCCCAGTCCTCGTCTTTAATTAAGTATCTGAAACATCAATTTAAATGTAAATATCAGTGGTGCAGCGCCACTCATGCGTAAATTAGAGGGTTGGCCCAGCACATTTCTCTCTCTCCCAAGTCCCTGCTCACTTACACTGACATCTGCTCACAGCTGCTCAGCCCCAGGCTTTTCCCCCCTCACACACACACACACACACAAACACAAACACACACACAAACACATACAAACTCAATGTAAACAACACAAAGACATATTTACGCTATAGTGCAATTCATGTCTATCATGTTTATTTTCATCAGAGGATTTTAAATCACTATGGATACCTCTCTATAGGTGAATATACTGTACTGATGTCAGAATCATTGCTCTCTGCTTACACACCTATTCACTATCCAAATATAGCTATTACATAATGGACAGTCTTGCGTCCGTAGAGTAATTACTTAAAACAGGAATCCAGACTTTACAATATCCTCCACTTTACAATATCCCTCACTCTGCTTTCTGTAAATAACTAAGGGACAAAAAACTAATAAATGTGCCCACTTTGAATTTAATGAATGCAATCCACGATTAAAAAATTTGTTTAAACCGTATTTTGAGGCTGCAGATTTTGTTTACATTTATTTAATTACAACATTAGATTGTATCTGATGTGTTGGGTTGTTTTGGAGATACAAATGTAAGGCTACCCTCTTAACAAATTGATAAAAATATTGGTTACTCGGTTGACCCCAAATAAGAACACTTTGATGGTAACCAGAAGGACATCAGTGGTAATGGTTCCATATGTATATGTAGGGTTCTACAATGTGTGACCAAAAAGCTTTTCTCACTTTGTTACTTTTTAAGAGTGTAGGCTCATGTAGCACTTAGAAGTTACATTCTATAATTATATTCAACAATATATATTTCTATTATGAAAATGTATGTAGAAATCTTAGATTGCACAGTATAGCTCTGTGTGTGTGTCCAATGAAATCTTCTCCTGCAAAATATATGTACATCATTGTGAGTGTAGGGCCTGTATTTCTCTCCGCTATAGTGCATCTTCCATAGAGCCGTTGCATTAACCACGCAGATAACATGAAGAAGCGCAGTCTGAAATAGCCGGCCTATTCCTGGGGCAGAGGTAAACCTGTTAGCATTAGACAACACATGGGATGTGTCTGTCCCTGGGACTTGCCAGAGACCCTTAACCCCTGTGGCCATGAGGCTGTAGACGCTTGTGATGTGGAACATCTCTCGGGAACCTCCGTAGCATCCTCACATCCTGGAACAGGCCATGGTGGAAAGTAGCTCAATGTGATTGGAACGCCCAACCAAGAGGCCTGTAGAGCAAGAAGTGTACACACGTGTGTGTGTGATACCTTCTGGTGTCTGTGCATATGTGTAGTAACGATCTGTCCCAGCTTTACTCTCAGATGCAGTGGAGTGGGACGGCTGGCCTTTACCGCCCAGTCTGTTAGGCAATCAGGAGGCCTCATAAAGGAGAGTGGGAGGGATGGATAGAGGGATGAGGGGGAGATGATTTAAGGCTGGAAATCCTCTACATTATACCATTATGCCTACCCAGCACACACCTTGATTTACCACCCACTGTTCTATCAGTTAAAGAAGGGGTGACAACCCATGAGCCAAAACCAGCCTGTAATACTGACCTGCAAAACTAGCCTGTAATACTGTCCTGCATAAACAGCCTGTAATACTGACCTGCAAAACCAGCCTGTAATACTGACCTGCAAAACCAGCCTGTAA
>JACXGM010016147.1:0-11987 GCA_016801145.1 Umbra pygmaea
CTCGTATTACGCTCGGGACCGGAGTGAATGGAATGGTGCGCAACGCACAAAATCCAGTGTGCAAAACAAAAAACACTGGGTTTTGTGCATTGCGCACAATTCCATTCACTCCGTTCCCGAGCGTAATACGAGCCCGTCCTCCCCAATTAAGATCCACCGACCGCGGCTGATATACATATCATCCTCTACCTTATCCCTGAGATAAATCTGAAAGTTTCCCTCCTCATTGGAATGGCCTCTAAGAGCCAAGCCCTACAATTTGTAGGAGAGCAAATCTGGCTGCCCTTTGAGCACTTGCTGATGGGCTTCAGAATTGCTTTCTTAGAGAACTTTGTAGAAGCCTACATGTGTTGACAGCTATGTGTGCCTTGCTGACCTCATGCCTACTGAAAGCTTCCCAAATCTTTCTCCAGTTTCTGAAGACTGCCGACATGAAGGTTGGTTCAGCACTTTTGGCTAAGGTGGAGGTTTTCTGCACAAAGGTATTTATGCAATGGAAACACAAAACCCCCTTTATTTGATAGCTATAGTGTAGCCACAGGAACGCTTTATACCAGCTGTCCTGGAACCTTAGTGTCCGAGTTGTTTTATCACTCAATTTTAGTGGCTCAATATCCTTTGATACTGGCAGTCCAAAGGTTGTTCAAGGTGGAGTCCCTCATTTTGAGTAGCTGGCTGCTCCTGAAATGTAATTAGTTCATTTGATAGAAATGAAAGGATAATTGGATAATTTAGTTAATGGCCATTCCCCAAAATCCAAATTCACTGGATTCAAGTGATTTCTTTAGCAGTGTGTGCTGCTGGTAACTGCTAGATAGCTAATGACCTTGTCTGTCAAAAAGTGACTGGTTGGGTTATTCATTTTCATTTTGCCAATAATAAAATACCGGCACTTACTGTACATGTCTGCTTTGCTTTAAAAAAGCTCTGATGTCTAGTCCACTTCTTCTTGACATGATGCAGAGGTATAATTACTCTTTCGTTGTCTATCGTCTATCGCACTTCTTTTTTTTTAAATGTTGTGAGTGTAGATGTCCCTTTGCAGCACCATAATTTATTTTTTATTTTTCAAATGGTAAATGGTAAATGGACTGCATTTATATAGCGCTTTTTCCAACCAACAATGGCCACCAAAGCACTTTACAGAGCCTCACATTCACCCATTCATTCACTCATTCATTCACCGATGGCAGTGTCAGCCATGCAAGGCGCCAGCCTGCTCGTTGGGAGCAGCTGGGGTTAGGTGCCTTGCTCATGGACACCTCGACACTTGGTCAGTAGGACCCGCTGACCCTTCCGGTTGCTAGACAACCTACTTGACCCACTGAGCCACTGTCGCCCCAAATGAGCTGAGGTAGCGAGGCATCATATGATCATATCTATAGGCTACCTACTCGTTGTCTGGGATGAGCCGACACTGACGTCACTCACCCAGAATTCACACCTGTCCTGTTTATTGTTTATTGTTAAAAAGGATCCCAATTAGCTGTCACCCAAGTGGGACGAGCTAATCTTCCTGGGGTCCAAAAACAAAACATCACTTAATGGTAATCTAAAAGCAGTAAAACATTGTAGACATCATTACAAACATCATCAAATATGTCCATTCCCTACTCACAATTTGAAATTACATTCTCAGATGATACTTAAAAGAGACCTTGCTATTCATTTCACATATATTCAGTGGGCAATTATTATAATGATTGATGGCTCGATAAATAACTGCTCTTTTTAAAGCATTAGACTTTGGGCGTGGTATCAACATCTGGCCATCATCAGCTGACCTAGTCAAATGAGAATGAACCTCATCACACCTAACAATTTGGTTATATAAGAAAACGGGTTGAGAAAAAATACAATATTACTGAAAAATGTAGTTGTATTGTAAACCAACCTGTTTTCTACCGTTAACCATAAGAGTCGACGGTGCATACTGATAGTGTTTGTTCTCATGGGACAATGTAAAACTAACCGGGCAGCTCTATTTTGGGCAGTTTGTAATTTCTTTACTTGACCTTTAGATGTAGATGACCTTACAGGTGCACAATAATCCAGATGACATAGAATTAAAGATTTAGCCACCTGTCCAACAATGTTTGTAGGGACATAAGAAAGACATTTCCTCACCATAGAGATACCACAACCCATCCTCTTCACTATGGTATCAACATGTTCTGACCATGACAGCTGACTATCTATTATTGTGGCTAGTAATTTTACCTTATCCACCTGTTCTATAGGTATCCCAGACAAGTTCAAACTCATCTTTTGTATAGATGACAGTTTATGACTCCATCCCAAGATAATTGATTTGTTTTTTGAGATATTCAGTACCAACTTATTTTGTTTTAGCCAATCAAAAACCATATTTAACTCAGCTGATAAAACATTGTCCAGGTCACTGACAGTTTTTGCAGCATAATACAAAGTAGAATCATCAGCATACATTTGTACAGTTCCTTTACACAATACTGATGGTAAATAATTTGTGAATATGGCGTATACGAGTGGTCCAAGGCAGCTCCCTTGCGATACCCCGCAGTCCAAGACCTTTGAGTGAGACCAGCTGCCAGTGTAATAAACCTTTGCGTCTTACTTGTGAAATAACTCTTCATAAATCTGATGGCAGTTGGACTAAATCCATAGCACTCCAGTTTAATAATGAGTAAATTGTGATCTATGACATCAAATGCTGCACTAAAATCAAGTAATACTGCACCAGTCATCTTTAAATTATCAATCTCCTTGAGCCGGTCATCTGTCATTATTGTAAGGGCTGAACAAGTTGAATAGTTACGTCTATTAGCATGTTGGAAATCTGTGTTCAAGCCGTTACAGTGAAAGTATTCCTGTATTTGTGAGTGGACTATTCTCTCCATGAGTTTACTAAGAACTGGAATAATAGTTATAGGTCTACTGTTCTTCCCAGTGAGTGCTAATTTGCCATCTTTAGGTAAGGGAATAATTTTACCTTCTTTCCAGATAGTGGGAAAAACACCTTTCATTAAGCATGCATTTAATATTTGACATAACGGACCGCAAACATAGTCAGCTGCCAGGCCAAGTACCTTACTGTCCAGCATGTCAGTACCCACTGAGCTGTGTTCAAGCAGGGACTTCAACAACTTCCTTACTGTGCCAACACTGTCTCTTGAGTCGTCAATATCATGACGAATAAATTAAATATTAAGTCTGGAGTTTAATTTTTATAATAATAAAAATAAAAATACATATTGATTGCCCTCATATAAATAATATATATATTTTAAGGGTGGGGAGGGGGAGAGGGGGCGCCCTATCAGCGCCCCCCCAAGCAGATGGCGCCCTAGGCGACCGCCTATGTTGCCTATGCCTAGAAACACCCCTGCATGGACTTTAACATATCAAAGTTATAACCTGTAGAACAAATGGATGTTCTTTAGGAAAAGACACAATATTTTTATTACTTAAGATTTGCTGGTATTGTGGCTAGGGCTTGTGCATTTGCACACAAGTGATTGGCTGTTTTAACTCTTCTATTGCAATTAATGTTAGCCAACTTGTGAATAGAGAGCACTCAGCTCATGGTTTGATAGAGCATTCATCTGTGCGACACATATTTTTGCTTTTTCAATCTTGGCGAAAATGAAATTTGTAGTGAAACTTGCAGACGTTGTGTTGTGTGTAGTCAATTGTACTGGGAATTAAATCAAAATATTAGCAAAAGGCATAGTCACACATTTGCCCACTGAACTTCAACATGTAGTCTATGGTAGGCCAGGCCTGTTTTCCTTTCATAGTTCTTCTCTCTGAGTCTGATGTCACGTCATGTCACATTATTAACATGAAGCAGAACATATTGGGTCATACTGTATGTCTAATGCTTTTTGAAAACTTAAACTTAAAAAAACAAATTGGACATATCACATTTTTATATACATTTTTATTCATTTACAATAGTAAGCTACAGGATAGCGTCTTTCAAAACATGACCTGCGGGAATAAGAAAACAAATGAATGCGTCATTTATTGTACCCAGCACTTCTGAAAATGCATTTCCGAATGTGTCTCTGTCCCCAGCATATTTCAAACCAAGCTGACGCCCATGTAAATAAGTGGTGCGTGTCAGCTACAGTATTTAATTTCACCTGCTCACAAATGCATATGTAACCAAATGACTATGTGGACAATGTAACATTATGAAGCACACACAAACATAAACATCAATGTAGGAAATGTATCTGTAACATTTAGTTTTCACATGCATTACCCATAGGCTAGCTTTTTTTACTCACAGCATCAACGTTTAGCAATAGAAGAGCCTATAGATAACCTAAACAAGTAGACAGACATTGCAATTTCCTTGAAAAAACCTATGTAAATGTAACACACTATCTAGTCATAGGCATTCTGTTTTGAGAATTTAGAAGAATTAACGTTGTTTATATCAAGCTCATTACAATGCCCCAGTGAGCACAATCATTTGAAATACATCTTTTCAACACCTTTTCAATGACAAAGACATATACGTTTGACTTCTTTCAAACGCTGTGTGCTTAAACCGATATGATAGAGGTGTTTGTTGGGCACTGCTGGCAGATGCAGCAGCCTCCTTCGTAGACAAACAAAACTGCATGTTAATATTATGAGACTATATTAAAATCCTCTATGATTGGATGAATGAAGTATGACAGGTTTTTGTATAGTGTTTCTGGGTTTCCTGTCACTGTGGGCTCCAGAGCACAGTAGTACAGAGCAGAGTCTGTCACTTCAGCAGAAGAGATCTTCAGATCCACACGTTTGGCATCTTTGTCATGTTCTAGAGTAAACCCTGGTGTTGTTGGAGGCATATGTTCCATAACGAGTAACTGTGGTGCTGATCTGGGATATTGACGATACCACTGAAGAGTACTTACTGAACCAGAGTAGTTACAAGACAGTGTAACACTGCTTCCCTCCAAGACATGTTCTGTTTCTGAATTAGATTTAATATCATTTTCATTACTGTCTCCTGAAAATGAAGTTATGATTAAAATAATGATATTTTACATTTCTGGACAAAATGGCAGTTAGTATATAGTGTATTGCTATCACTCACCTACAAGTGCAGAGAGGAGAAACACAGTGTAGACAAACATAGTGATGCTGTAACAGTGTGTTCTCAGAAGGCACAATTGAAGACATCCCACTGCTCCAGAAAGTTAGAGGACAATCATCTCTCCACCACTCATCTACTTAACTCCTCCTATTCAGTACATCAACGTTATAATATTATAATGATTAACACAGTATAATTTGGTGGATAATCATAAACTTTAGTGTTTTGGGCCTTTTGCAGAAAGGTTTAATGTATTTTATATTTATTGTTGCTTCTGTAACTGTATTTCTATATTTTACAAAGGGCTACATGAGCTATCGTTTATAAATCTGCAACTTAACAATGTATGGTGTGTGATGTTTTGCTTATGTGTTTCCTCTCCGTTGTGCATCAGATTAAACCTAAATGTTATGTTGTCCACAGCAATATTTCCTAAATTGCTTAATGTTTGTGGTTAAGGTCCCAAGGCTGGGGCTTGTCTATGATTCATGTGGACCAGCCAGTCTTCATCTTACTCCTGGAATACTGCAACTCTCTCTTGGTAGGCCTCCCGGCATATGCCCCCAAACCGCTGCAACTTATGTAGAACACAGTGGCATGACTAGTGTTCAAACATGACAAGTTCTCCCATGTCACCTCATGTCACCTTGTACACACACTCCACTGGCTTCTGGTTGAAAGCTTATATTTGTTACAAGACCATAGTGCTTGCTTATGGAGCAAGAAGAGGAGCTAATCCTCCCTACCTTCAGGCTCAAACCCTACATCCCTACCTGGGCTCTTCCTTTTTCCACCTCTAGGTTTTTGGCCATCCTGAACCTTCGGGAGGTCAGCCCCCATCCAATTGTTTTATTTTCTGGCACCTCAATGGTGGAACCAGCTTCCAGTGGATGTTAATGTCAGAGCCCCTTTAATTGTGGTTTTAAAACGTTTTATGTTTATTTGTAAGATCTTTACAGCATATACTTTTGCTGATTACCTTTTTCAAACACTAAAATACTAGTGGGTGTTTCACCTGTTTTTTCTTAAATGCATCCTCCTACTGTTAAACACTGTGTAAGAGCTTCTGCTAAATTACTAAAATGTAAATGTAAAATGCTTATCTCCTGTATGGCCTAACTCAATTTCCCCCACTGAGTGACACAATGTTTTTGGCAGACATTTTGTGTTTTGTATAGACAGGGCAATTGTCATTGTGTATGACTAGAGTATGTTTTTGTAAGGGGGGTGTATATTATGTTGTCACAATGGGTCTCAGAGCACAGTAGTACACTTGGAATTGGAATCTATTGTTCCAATCCCCTTGTTCAATGACATCCTTTCTCAACATATACTCTGGGTAACTGTTTGTGGATGAAATGTACCAGAAGAGAGATGGCAATGGATAAATGGTCTCATATTCACAGCTGAGTGACACTTCTTCTCCTGCAAAAGCAGTGACTTTTCTCTCCAGTTGAGTTACCTTTTCAGCTCCTCTGCACTCTGGAAAGAAACAACAACATCCTCATGATAAAAGTCCAATACTGCAGTATAATTAACCAAAAAGATAATGAAAGACATATTCTACCAATGAAACATGTGGCTAGAACAGAAGAGGTCCACAGCCAACTTCCCATAGTGGCTGTTGTAGAAAACAAGGAGCAAGAGAAACACAAGATGATGATAGAATGTATGTGACTGGCTGTTGTTGATTCCTTTCTTTGTGACAAATGTCAAAACCATTAAAAATACACAGAAGGGATTCCTGTACATGGTGGTTATATTGCCCCCTTGTGGTTGATGTTAACAGTTGGTATTTTTCAGTGTCTACCATTACACCATTGACATATTGTAATAATATTTGGTCCCTACAAATATAGATTTATCAGCCTGGTCTTCTAGGGGTTCATATTAGTTCTGTCAAACAATGAAAATTATTAATTTGGATTAATTGTATTATTATAATATGTGGCTAAGTAAAAATTTAAAAAGAAGTCCATGTTAAGTAGACTAAGTGCCAGTTTCGCGAACATAGATTAAACATAGTTCTCGACTAAAAAAAATAATGCTCAATGGAAATTTCTATGCACAATGCTTGACTTAGAAAAGTGCAGGAGATGTCTTTTCAATATGTGTATTAAACAATGAAACAATCTGAGCTAAAAATGTTGTGTGCACTTGGTGTAACCGATATAAACTGAAACAGGAGCATGAATGGATATGTGATGAGGTGCAGATGTCTAGCTGCCAGGTTTGGGGAAGGAAAAGGCATTGGGCTGTGGGAGTCCAGGGCCCATATGTCAATTTTGTCTGTGATAATATGTATAGTGAATGGATAGCGATTAGCTGAAAATATACTTGACTAGTCAGTATAATCTCAGTCTCATATTTAATTGGGGACACTTCAGCTACATTTTTAGTTGTGTATCTATATTTCAATTTCACATCATCAAACATCCTTTATTACTGTGATTAATTCAGTGACACTATATGCTGTATATGCTGTGCACCGTAGAGGATGGTCGCATGGACAATGGCTCTGTTCACTCTATGCAGGTTTTGGCTTATTAGATTGTTGTAATCTTTTTAAGCCCACTGCATAGATGTGTCGAGCCATGTCAAAAGAATTTCTCTGCATAGGATGATGTGATGTTATTCGATGCATATGATAAATAAACGACTTTGACACACACCCGTCCCCTATCAGCCAATCACTGCGGGCATTGTAAATAAGCTCGTTCATGGAACATTGCATCATCCATAGCAATAGGGTCAACCACACCCCCTTCTCTTAGCAAAAAAATTCTCAGAATTCCTTACTTAAAGTTGGTCTCAGCAGGTCTGTGAAAAGGTTTTAAGAGGTAACTCTTAGCTAAAAACTTTCAGTGCTGTTTAGTAGACATCTTAGTGGTAAGATAAAATGTTTTGTGAATATGAGCCCTGGACATATAATGACATAATCATTTGCTTGCTTGTTTATGTCACATTGATGTGAATTGATTTATTGCTGTGTGAATTTGGCAGAGGGTATTTAAGTTTCTGTTTGGTCAACTTCTAAATGGATACCCACAGGAAATGAGAGTGGGGCCATGGAGGAGCGTGGGGCCGTGGAGGAGAGTGGGGCCATGGAGGAGCGTGGGGCCATGGAGGAGCGTGGGGCCATGGAGGAGCGTGGGGCCATGGAGGAGCGTGGGGCCATGGAGGGGCGTGGGGCCATGGAGGAGCGTGGGGCCATGGAGGGGCGTGGGGCCATGGAGGAGCGTGGGGCCATGGAGGAGCGTGGGGCCATGGAGGAGCGTGGGGCCATGGAGGAGCGTTGGGCCATGGAGGAGCATTGGGATATGGAGGAGCGTGGCCTGTAGAGAAGGGTGGGATGGGAATGAATGAGCCTACTGGCATCACTGCCATCCAGGGACCAACCAGGCCAGACCCTTGCTTAGTTTCAGAAGCAAAACAGCAGTGAAATACAGGGAGCTATGCTGCTGGTTGTAACTGTAACATATAGCTCAAGAAGCTGACAAAGATATGTCAGTCCCTCCACTGAGAATCTATATCTTTCATAATGATACTCATCAGAGAAACATTTGTGAAATGTCAAGTAACTGTGGAGCCAGAATCTCTTTTTATTTAATATATGTTACTGGAAGAATTATACACTTTGATATGCGTTGACATTCTGGCTTTTATTCTGAAGGTTTTATCATTATACCAAATGTTTGACGTCATCGTTAGTGTTGCTAGCAGAATACAGCTTTAGGAAGAGGCAAAGCGAGAGGTTCCAATAAGGGGTGGAAGTTGAAGCAACACTGGGTGGATTCAAATGCTACCTGGCTATCACCTCACGTTAGCATTCCATAGACTCCCATTCATTTTAGTTTCAATTTGACAGCAAATAAATGTACTGAAGCGTGTAAAGACTCTATTTGTCCATTGTTTACTTCTAAAGAAACAGGACAATGTATAAAAAGATCATGCTAACTATTGTGTTATAACCATGCGACTTGCTGTTTCACAGTAGAGAAATTACCGTATAGTCCAGTAGAAGCTCGCAGGCAATTGGGGGGACATGGAGGCATACAGTAAAGGGAGAAGCCGATAGGGAGTCCACGAAGAGCTTCAGAACAAAATATTTCAGCAACATTTTGATTGATTGGAAATACTTCTGTATGTGGTATGTGGGTGAATTCATATGAAGTAACATTTATCCACGAACCAGTAGGATATTTTAAGAAAAGGAAATTTTGTTAAATAGTGAAGTAGGGGTAATGAGGTATAGCCTACCTACATTCACGGGGGATGGGGAAATTATACAGGCCATTGAAAAACCCCATCTCACTGTCAATTGTGGTTAACATTATTTCTTAATTTATTTACAGATCTACGCATTAAGTTGATTGTGATCCCTTTCATAATGGTCGGAAGCCATCGACAACATGTCCTAGCCAAAGACAGTATACAAAAGGTCCTAGCATACATAACCTAATGTGAAATATAGAAAAACGTTCGGATCAAATGTTTTTGACCATGAGTTATTAGCCAAACTTACATGATTTAACACTGACCTCACAATTCAACTCATGAATGTTATATGGTGAAATGTTTAAAGTTATTAAGAACTGCAAACTAGGCTACTCAAACGATTCCAATCAAAAATAATATTTAAAAGTCTATTCTAACCACTTCTTTTGTCAGGCCTAGAAAGTTTATAGCGTAATATGTTATATTAATATCATTATAATATAATAATATACATTACATCATTTTCTTACTATATTATACAATTTTTTTCCAAATAGACACACACACACACTAGACACACACACATTAATATTCAATTTGCCTAGTTTACTCTGAGACATCGTTGACCCGTTCGAGTTCAGCTTGCACGCGCTTTATGAGAACATCTGGCTAAAAGTCAAAGCCCATTTTTCTGGGGCCTCGTGTATAAAAGATTGCGCAGCTTACATACCAGAAGATGGCGTACGGCCAAAACTGGAAAAGTACGTACGCACAGAAAAATTCACATGTATAAAACCAGTCGTACGCCAGGTCCTGCGCACCTTTCCTTTATAAATCACAATCAACGTGAGATTGTAACGCCATCTGGTTCAGCCCCTATTCAACACTCACAACTACATACCGGTATTGCATGAAGTCCCATCTGTCATGAACGCACCCCTGTCACCAGATCACAATCACCGGAATTCTGATCACCTGCTGTATCCTGGTCTGTATAAATACACACACTTCACATTTCCTCTTCGCGAGGTATTGTACATTCTATAGTCAAACTGAGCATTTATATTTGTGATTCCCTCTTTGGCCTGACATTGTGTTTTGTATTTTGGATTCTGGTTTTTGGATTATGCCCTGGTACTTCTGCTTTGTCTTGACTGATCTCCTGTGTATGTTTGCTTTGTCTGAGAACCTGCTCCCGTGTACCGACCCTGCTTGTCTGAGAACCTATCCGTGTATCGACCCTGCTTGTCTGAGAATCTGTCCCGTGTATCGACCTGGCCTGTCTGACAACCTGCTTCAGTGTACCGATCCAGCCCGTTCCACACCCAGATTGGGAAATCCGACTACAGACTCTATATTCTCCTGTTTCTGCCTTGACTTCATACCTGATAAGATTCCAGAACATTATTACTACGTTTTCTATATATTGAATAAACGCATTATTGTGGTATTTAACCTGGTCCAGACTACATTCGTTACAGAATACCTCACCGAGTTACCTATGGAGATGGACCCAGCGGAAATACACCACCACCTTAAACAACAGGAGGAAAAGATTGACAAATTATGTCAACTATTTCATCAGCCCTCCATCTCCAAACTAAATCATGGAGAACAGGTACCGCCACTGCCTCCACCCATAGCTCTACCTTTGAAATATGATGGCACCCCAGGTCAGTGTAAAGGATTTGTGATGCAATGTTCCCTATACATCACACACCACCCGCAACAATTCCAAACAAACAGACAGAAGGTGGATTTTGTTATTTCACTTTGGACAGGCAGAGCTTTAGAGTGGGCCACTGCTCTGTGGTCAGCTGGTCACCCTTGTGTGAATGCAGAGTCAGCATTTCTGAAGATGTTTAATGAGGTTTTTGATCATTCAGCCACAGGACGTCAAGTAGGTGACCAACTTTGTGATCTTAAGCAGGGAAAACGATCTGCTGCGGATTTTGCCCTGGAGTTCCGCACCCTGGCAGCTGGAAGTGGGTGGAGCGACGCTGCTTTGCTCACGGTCTACAGACGTGGTTTGTCTAGGGAACTTCAAACTGAACTAGCTTGCAGAGGTGATCAAACTGATTTAAATGCCTACATTTCAATGTCTATTTCAATTGACAATTTGATCTCTACCAAAGGTTCTTGTAGTAATGTCAAAGCAGACCACAGGCACTGTTCTCCACCAAGACCAGTTTCTCAACCTGAGGTGGAATCCCTGCAATTAGGACGTTCTCCACTAACGCCAGCGGAACGTCAATGTCGTTACAAGGAAAGACTGTGTTTATATTGTGGTGAGAGGAATCACGTTCTCCGCAATTGCCCTGTCAGGCCTGCTAGAGCGGATCCGATGGCTACCATCCCCAAAGGACAGGTAGGACCCAAACATGCCAACACTTTGTCTAAACAACAATTCAATATAAAGTCTGATCTTGTCTGTCAACCATGTATTAAAGATCTCACATGGATGAGGAAAATACGGATAAACAAAGAAATATATCAATTCCATCTAAAAACAAAAAAAATGGTTGCTTTTTCATATAGGCTACAAAATAGCTGGGAAGAAATTTTTGATGTTCCGATCCCATGGCCTAACGCATTTGTATTAATACGTAAAACAACACCAGACTCAAAAATTAGAATATTTCAATACAAGTTATTATACAAAATATTGGCAACAAATAAAAAAGTGGGGAAC
>JACXGM010016148.1:0-20737 GCA_016801145.1 Umbra pygmaea
GAAAGAAAGAAAGAAAGAAAGAAAGAAAGAAAGAAAGAAAGAAAGAAAGAAAGAAAGAAAGAAAGAAAGAAAGAAAGAAAGAAAGAAAGAAACAACCTCGCTATCCATTCAAACTATACTGTATATTTTGATCCTGTTTTTTCATTCCAAAATATTAACTAAATTGAAGGCTGAAATTCTCAGTAATATTGATTGCTATATGTCAGGGGTGTCCTATTCCGGTCCTGAAGGTACCAGGTGGATGCAATTAACCTGGCAGTTAATTGCATCCACCTGGTGTCCCTAGTCTGAATGAATCACTTATTACAAAGAACAAACAAACAACAGAACTGTCTTGGCCCCCCAGGACCGGAATTGGACACCCCTGCTATAGGTGATAGTAGACAGTTAGTCAGCCACAAGTCATGCTTGGGTACAGTCTCAGTAGTACCAGTGTCAGAAGGTTCGTAGCGCTCAATTAGCTCCACAGCCAGCTGATGGACCATGTCCACCTGTTCCTGCTGTTCCTCCCGAAGGAACACCTCCAGGTCGCTCAGTGAGAGCTTTTGTCCATCGCCAGAGTACTCCTGGAATACCCTGA
This sequence comes from Umbra pygmaea, assembly GCA_016801145.1. Classification (NCBI taxonomy): domain Eukaryota; kingdom Metazoa; phylum Chordata; class Actinopteri; order Esociformes; family Umbridae; genus Umbra; species Umbra pygmaea. Next base: position 581 of record JACXGM010016148.1, read on the forward strand.
AAACATCCTCTCTCTGGGTCAGCATCTTGTAGAACAGGACAAACTCATCGTCCTCCAGAGTACCTGACTGAGATTTGTCGGCCATCTGTGAGCATAATGGAGATGTTTGTAAGTGGACTCACACATGCCGATATAGTGAGGAACAATAAGAAAAAGATAGAAACACAGGTTTAATATCACGCCCTTAATGTGCAGGAATCAAATATACAGCTCTGCAAGGAATTATGAGACCACTGCAAAAAAAGGTTTCTCTGGATTTACAATTGATAGGTCTGTGTAACTACTGACATTTTTTACAAATCCTAGATAAAAAATATTGTCAGTCAGTGCATTTATTTGCAGAAAATGACTACTGGTCAAAATAACAAAAAAGATGCAGTGTTGTCAGACAGAACAATAATTGGCTTTCATGCATCTAGGCATTGTCTCTCACCTGTGTCTTTCACATTGATGTTGGGTGACTTTATGTCAATCCTGGTGCATAAAATCAAGCTGCATGGTTTGTTTAATGGCTTGTGACCATCCAACTTTCACTTGATTACATTCCAGAGGATTTAATAGGGTTGATTTTAAGAAGGATTGGCAGTGATCTCTTCATTTTTTCCAGAGTTGTATAAAAAGTCTCAGGGCACTTACGATGAAGAGTCGGTGAGCGTGACTTTCGTTCATCTCCACATTCATCATCTTTAGCAGTATTCTGACCTCCTGGAAGTTCATCCTGCCGTCATTGTTTTTATCAGCCTTTTTAAACCAGTCACCGATCCACCTGGGCACAATGCTTAAGGTGTCAAACCTTATCCAACCAGAGGACCGACTGCAAACACTAAACATGTCACCCCCAATGTTACAACCCCTCCCACACACACAAAATAATAAGGAAATTTGGCAAAAAATCTTTATTGTTTCCCCCAATATCATACACTTAGCCCTTTGCATACATGGTGACAGGTGTGGATGGTTTTAGCCAGATGTAGTATGTTGACAGGGAAGGAAGAATTGAAAGATTGAGGAAAGAATTATGACGAAGATTTTTAAGAAAGGATACTGGTCTAGCCTCTCACTGTCTCCCATGTTTTTAAGAAAGGATACTGGTCTAGCCTCTCACTGTCTCCCATGTTTTTAAGAAGGATACTGGTCTAGCCTCTCACTGTCTCCCATGTTTTTAAGAAAGGATACTGGTCTAGCCTCTCACTGTCTCCCATGTTTTTAAGAAAGGATACTGGTCTAGCCTCTCACTGTCTCCCATGTTTTCAAGGTTCTCTATGAGTTTTCTCATCCCCTTGATCCAGGACTGGGCCTCGTCCGCGGAGTCCGCCACCAGGTCCAGATTGCCGCGGCGACCACGGAACACCAGGGTGAAGCAGCGGTCTGGGGGAAACTCGTCTGCGATACTCAACAGAACCTCCGACTGGTGGCCTTCACGCACCGCCTCTACGTCACTGACAGAGACTGTGAACAGGGAGAGGACAGGAGATACAGAATACTATATACATATATACTAGTATACTACATTATTAGATACCAGAGCACTACCTAATTAGATAGCAGAATACTTCCTACGCATATACTGGAATACTAGATTATTAGATACCAGAGCACTACCTAATTAGATAGCAGAATACTTCCTACGCATATACTGGAATACTAGATTATTAGATACCAGAGCACTACCTAATTAGATAGCAGAATACTTCCTACGCATATACTGGAATACTAGATTATTAGATACCAGAGTACTACCTAATTAGATAGCAGAATACTATTTTATTAGATACCAGAGACACCAAACAATTATAGTCATCATTCCCTGTGAGTGATCATGCCATTTCAATAAAAAATTGTTACTGTCCTCCAAGAAGTAAACATGTCACTCACTTACTACTCACATGTGGAGTGGGCGTTCCCTGCCTTCTTGGACTTGTACCAGATAGTCTTGCAGTCGTCCTGAAGCTTAAAGTAGCGTTGCTTCTTCCAGGTACGAGACTTGATCTTTCTCATCACCGTGCCTATGATCATGGACTGAAGGTTGTCGTCGCCTTGGATTCCTGATCACAACAGAGGTCAGCGGTCAAAATGGAGGCCCAGTAAATATCCTGAAACACAGCCTTTCAATACTAGTCAATAGTAGTCTGGTCCAAGGAATGTATGTGTTGTTGTAAAGCATGTTTTTTGTCCACAGTACTGTACATCAATTTCCCTGTGTTACAGACTCATAATAGCCTCATACACATTATTGTTTAATATTTATATATTATATTTTATGGTATCCAGGTTTCACAAATAAACTTACGCAGGCCACTTCCTGTAGAAGCCATTGAGGGTTGTTTCAAGCTTTTTCCATCTGCTGTCCAGCAAAATGTTGACACTATGTCTAGTAAGTCATCAGAAAAAGCAAGAGTGGAGGTTTTCATTACAACTGAATTGGAGCTCACACTAAAATACCTAGAAGAGCTAGAATCTATATTAAAACTACAGCGGACTTCATAGTACACTAGTAGACACCCTTAAAGTTGCAGTCTGTGATTTTGGGCCACTGGTTGTAAATGTGGCACTGTATAGCCAAAAAGTGTCCTTGACAATTCTGTAGTATATCATGTTTGCTGATTCATGCCACATTATTGGATTCACCTCTCATGTGTGCCTTGTTAAGGTCAATTCCATTTGTTGACATAACTGAATGTAACAGGGGCATCAGTTGGCTCAGCGGTTAGGGAGTCAGACTTGTAATCGGAAGCATGGCTAGAGTAAGGCACTTTACATTAAGTTGCTCCAGGGGGATGTTCCTGTATTTTGTAAGTTAGTCTGGATAAGATTGTCTGCTAAATGACTAAAATAATATATATCAAATATAATTTTAATAGAACCGAATAGGTGCTGAGCTCAACAATTATAAAGCCCAGGATCAACAGACTTTTTGTTCACCATAATCACTCTAACCTCCATTCTGCCTGTAACCCGCTACTTGAAAAGCGCAGGCTGTTTCACCACATTTTGCTGTGTCATGTTTTCACAGAGCCGACCTAATCTATGGCTTTGTACTGTCTTCTTGTTATGAGTAGCGAAATCCTCGGGTCATGTGACATAAACGTCTTTTTCAATCTGTGCCATGGTTTGGATTGGAATGTAACTGATTCGTCACAACAATGCAAGTTAGGTTGATTTTATAATAGTAGTTTAAAATCAGCTTATCAGCTTTAAACTCTTATCAACACAACCCCATTATAAGGGTTTAATCCTTGTGATAGGAAATGATCTCATATTGGACTGGGTGACAAGACCACTGACAACATAACATCAAAAAACAGTATGCATTCTCAGAAATCAACTTTCACTGAACAGTTGTAAACTCACATTTCAAACTTTTAATTACGAAGATCAAAAAAGACAACACAATATTGTGAATGCTACCTTGTTTACATGAAAGTTTTATTGTAAATCTGTAATATTGTACCCAGTCTAATGAAACTTATCACTTATGCTATGTGCTACTTGAAGAATGTTTAGCAATTGAGTTTTTATCATCAATACTCGCACTTGTTGCTATTAAAATACATTATTTAGGTCTAGTGGCATGTACTCTTCTAATAATGCCACCTGTTATACAAAATGATCTACTCGGTATACTGAAACTAAACAAGCTGATTGGCTGAAAGTTGTGTTATATCAGACCACATATCACACTATGACTTGGCTGTAAACATTGCATCATACATAAGAACAGCCCTTAGCTGTGAGAAATTAGCCATATACCACACTCCCTCCCTGGTGCTTATTCCTTGAACATACAATAATACTGTATACATATTCTTCTAGTGTATATGAAGTGTACATACTGTGTCTCCACTGATCTCTTCTACCGTTTCTAAAACTCTCTGACATATCAATTCCCCCAATTAACTACATGCACCTTGCTTATTTACAATAGGCGTAGATAAGTGATTCTCTATGTGACAGAGGCTGGCAACCGACTCACCAGATGGAGATGCTCATGTGGGTCCCAGTGGGTGCTACGCCCGCTGTTCTGAAAACAAGGAGGAGGATCCCCCGGGAAGCTGGCCCGGTCTCTCTGCCTGGGTCAGCTCTGCATGGCGCTGTGGAGCGCTGATACAGGCAGACAGGCAATGAGACACAGCAGAGTGAACACCGACATGCCCCTCCCATCTGCTTTCCGTCCCTCCTCCTGGTTGGGTCTCAGAGTCCACTTCAGTGTTAAATGGTCAGACAGTTTAAATGTAGTGACTTGTATGCAAATCGTGTAACAGATCCAACAGACGAATAACAACATCTGCTATAACCTAAGCTTTGACTACAAGTGTTTGGTCCTCGTTCGATACAAGGGCAGTAGTCACACCAAAGCTAAACCGCATGGGCAATCATTTCTGATATATACAGCACATAAATTGGATTAATTCTGCAAACAGTTTAGGAATGTAATCATATGACTTCATTCAAGCTTCAAGCTTTCAACAATCCAGTCATCAAACTCACCATAGACCAAGTAGCATCCCTCTCGCTCGGCACATCAGGATACAGTTTTCCAACAACCAACTGGCCGACATCACCAACTGACACTTGTGATTGTGAACAGGTCTCCCTGGCCAGGTCCTATAGACTGGTCTTAAACCTAATCAAGGCCATGAAGCAGTTATATAGAGAATTTCTGGCCGCATCCAATACACATTGTCTCTGACAAAGAGCTTATCTTTGGGAAATTTAGTCCGGAGACATACACACTTACTGCAATAAGAATATCAAAGTATATGTCCTTACAGTCTTTGGACTTGACTGTCCCCTACTACTTCGGTTCCAGAGCATCAATAATACATTACAGCATCTCAACTTGCAGCTCAGGTTTTACAGAGACAGACAGAGCCACGGCTGAATTAGGGGGTCCCTTACTCTCTGTCAACAAAAGAGCATACTGGACTACCTTTAGATTGCAGCCTCTGCAACATAAAATGTTTGTATTTAGTTATTTTCAAACACTAGCCATTTGAACAGGTTTTTTGAATAAGTCCATCCATGTAAATACACAGCAGCTACATTTTTTTACATTTTATTAAATTTAGCAGTCAATGTTATACAGAGCAACTTAAACAAAATGTAAAGTGACATCACCTGGAGCAACTCAGGATAGAGCCTTGCTCATGTTGGGCACCTGCAACTTCAATTACGGTTATGAAGCATCAGGCATCTCCAACCCTGGTCCTGGAATCCTAAAGCTCTGACTGTTTTCACTCCAACCGTAATGTAGCCAACCTGATTCTACTAATTAGCCGTTTAAAAAGCTCATGAAGGCTACATTACGTGAGGTTGCAGTGAAAACCTACAGGATGGTAGCTCTCCAGGACCAGAGTTGGAGACCCCTGAAGTAAATGAATGTGTAGCACTACCACTTGTGTAAAGGCTTCTGTGTGGAACGAGCAGTGGGACAAGATTGACATGGGTGTGTTTGGAGGATGCATGTCATCCAGACAAGGTCAACAGTGAATTGAACATGAAAAAGTGGGAGGGGAGAATAATTGGGGTAAAAATTCCCACCAAGATAGTGAGCTGGATTAAAACCATGCCTCAGCCAAACATACCTGTACCAGAGGTAGCAGCTTTGATCATTTGAGCAAGGCCACCAAAGCTGATTCTTAGTAACCTGTTATTACAAATACCAGTGTGTAATAACGTGAATGAGCATTATACAACATATTGCATATGTGAAGTTGTAACATTTTATTTTACAGTCTACTTCAATTTCAGAACACTTAGTGATTTGAAGACTTGAATTGCCCTTAAGAAAACAGATAATGTACATTTTGAAAGAGTGAAAAGGCATCCACACACTTCTGGGCAGGCAGGCATATTACAGCTCTGAAATGACTGATTTGCGCGTGCGCAAAGAAAAAAAATAATAATACTAATGATAATGATAATCTGTGAAGACGTGACTTTCACCCAATACAGTCGATCTCCACAAAAGTCTGTCCTTCAAACTGGTGGCGATTTCTGTTTCTGGAAGCTCAGTTCTTGCTGGTGGGTTTCACTCAGTGCAGTTGCATGTTACGTAGGTTTGAAAACTCCACGGACCTTGACAAAATGCCCAGGTATTATAAAAATGCCAGGTGTTCTGATTATTCCATTCTGAATCCAGCAAGCTTTTGGAAATCCTGGGAATGTTACCATAATTGTCACGTGAGGGGAGTGGAGCTACTGTGTGGGCAGAGGGATGCCCCGGGGATCTGTTGCTTGGCCTTCCTGTAGGTTCTTCACCAGCTGTGCCAGCCAGCGCTTGGTGGTGGTGTCGTCCTTCAGGACCTGGGCAAACGTGGTGTCCTTCAGCTGGTCTGGTAGACACTGACGGAGGGCCTCTCGGGCTCTGGTGTGGGGGCAAAGGTGAAAAAAACAAAGTCATGTTAGTTATGATAGTAAATTGACCAAAATCATTAGTCTGCTAGCTATCACTATAAGCTAACCATCTCCCCACTATCAGTTTTTTATTTCCCAAGATAAGTATTGTTGTGATTAACTGAAATGTGCTTCAACAACATTCCACTGACGAAGGAAAGCAGGCTAAAATATACCAAAAGCAGTGAGTCGAAGAGTTGATTTCAATACCTGGAGTTGTCTGAGAGTCGTAGGTAACAGCGGACAACATGTTTCAATAGACGAGCAGAGGGCTCTTTGGAGAGTTGAAGAACCATTTTGCCCTAAACAAAAAACAACAGTGCAAGAAAAATATTATAGGCAATCAAAGTCTACAAAAGTATAGTATCTTGAATTCCGGGAACCCTTTCACTTACTAATATCATGGCCACGTGAGAGAAGCGTTCGTAGGTATGGCAGATGTATGCCAGCCCCATGTCATCAAGGAGTATTTTCTGTAGTATAAAAGTTGCAACCTGTGGGCCAAAAAGAGAGGGGTTCTACTAGAACAGCTTTGAAATTAAATATAGCCATCTTCAAAGGTTCAGAGACAAAGACGGTGAGAAAGAGGGAGCAAGAAAAGCAAAGTACCGTTTTGGAGAGCTCACTGCCAGACTCCATTATGCGAAGGCACAGAGGAATGATTTCTGTTGTCAACAGAAAGTTTATCACTTCCTGCTCATCTGTTTTTACCAAGGCACCTTCAGGAAGAACAAGGACACATTTTTTAGACAAGCATAGCCTTCCCAGACAATGACAACTGATTGAATCATTTACTTTATTAAGGACATTAACAGAAGGACAATGAGTGTCTGCCTAGCCTGCAGAACATTTAATCAGATCAGACACACAAATTTTTGTTAAGTAACTTTACCGATGACTCCTAGACTGGTGAGTCTGAGGTACTCAAAGGGGCGTGTTTTACTGACAGTGTGTAAGAAGGGGTACAGGAATAACGGGATGTGTGCTGCCAGAAACGCAGATCTGTGAAGGACAACATAGTGTATATGTTATACATTTAATTTTCTGAGACAGTCCACTAAGATGAAAGTGTTTGTTGAATACACACACATTAAACGTACAATATGTAATTTTTTGGCCGCCAGGGGGCTCCCAATCAAAACAATAGCAAAAGATGGACTTGGATGACTTCGGGAAGATGCGTGGGATCATGGGTTTTGTTATCGTCGTCAATGACAACCTTCCAATCTAGCGTCTCCGGCAGAACAAATGTTCACTGACAAAGTAATGTATTGTTAAAAATATTATAACTTTATTCACGTTATGTTTGGCCGTTCCCTGGAACTTAGAGCAACTATATTATATGACGTCATTGACGGGCGACAAAAAGAAACGTCCCGTGTCTTCATATTAAATTACAAATTTCTCTGGATTTGAAAGTTGGTGGAAACATTTAAGATAATGTAAGTACACAACTAAGAAATATATATAATATATGTATAGTGATGTTTTCTTTCATTGCAAAGTATGTATTTTGTTATTGTTTTGATTGATATTACATATTGTACCTTTAAATCTACAGAGCCAGTTGTTCTAAAAGTATTTACCCAGACAGTGGAACAGATTGTACAAATGTATAGAAACAGAATGAATGAAAAAGGGTCAATAATGTATCAGCCCCAGGTCAGAAACTCAAATACCTTGTTTCTGGATGTGAGGCTACACATTGTAGAAGCGCTAGGGCGTTGCATACTCTGTTTGACTGATGAGCAGTGAGGGTAGGAGGGTTTATAGAGGGATAGATGTTGACAATTTCCTGTTAATGAGAATAAGTCATCCTTATTATTATCAACAACATGATGATGCTCAAATTGTAAATTCACAATGTATTAACACATTTCGCGCAGAAAACCACACATGCACAATCCATGTGCAATGTCCGCAACCATACCTGCAAGAGAGCAGCTATTGTTCCACAAGAATGCCATAGCATTGGAGCCAAGTCCGGCACCGACTCCCGTTTTTTACTTAGTTCTAGCAGGGCGTTCTCGCGGGTCTCCGGGCTGGACAGTTCATTGATCCACTGGTAGACTTTTTCCCTGTCCACTTGCGCCAGCGCCGTGGTTACAGCCTGTTGTTGTACAGGAGATGTGGTCATTGTGAGCCTTAAGTGAAATGTTATTTAATTTATGATATATACTGACAGCAAATTACAACAGGTTATCAATGTGTCTTGAGAAATGAATGAACTAGTTAGCCAAAGTTTGCATTAGTTAGCTTGGAAACAAAAATAGTTCGATACACATTGACACAGCCAGTAATATAAGAACGTTAACTCCCCCCTACCATAGTTAGGTAGCTAGTTAAAACTGTAAGTTGTATTGACACAGTTCCCAATTGAGTGGATTTAACATATCTATAAGAAGCTATGATGGTAGCCAAATCAAATAGCTAGCCAACTAAGGTAAAAACAAATAAAACGGACTAACACCTAGATGGCCCACCGGATGTGTACATCTGAAGTTTCAGGTCGTAATGTTGTCCATTACCCTGGGGAGAGGAAATCCCATTGAACCGAGAGTTGAAGCATATAGAACATTATTCGCTGTGGCGATGTTTTAGGTTCTCATCGACGTAACATTTGTTTTTAATACAGTATACATGTTCCAATGAAAAGGATATGTTATAAACCTAGTGGAATTGTGCTTTAGACTTGACTGATTACCATTTGTGAAGTAAGCGATTGGTAATTGCACTCACGCGCACTTCCGAGTAGTAAACATGAAAGTACGCGCCAATATTGCCCAATCGGACCTCGCTAACTGACTTGGTTCTGCCCACACCGCTTCACTATCTTCCCGTTGAAAACCACAGTTAGTGGGCTATCTTGACTTAGATAAAACATCTTTGTTACGACGTTTCGTCTTAGCTTGACTAGCTAGCTAACGCGTAGCTAAACAGCTAGCATCATATGTCTTGTACTTACTGCTCCTGTAGCCAGCATTCTCTTCAGCGCTTGTCGCCCGGGGGCTGTTGTGTATCTCTTTTAGACAACCGTATAACTTTTTTTCGTAAAGTATACAAAATATGATCAAAATACGATGTTAAAGCAAAGAACAAAGCTCGCGAGAACGAAACTGCGCTTGACCTTTCAACTAATGTAATGACGTCACGTAACGTGCTTTTTCTTCTTTGGGATTAGTTTGCGTCTTTGCGACACCGCCCTCTAGTAGGTGTTAATATACAGTATGTTACTGAAAAATATCAAAGGTGATACGTAGTTAGTAAAAGTACTCGGCTAGGTTCACCTGTTTTGGGAAGTCCCTAAATAAAATCCAACTGAACAGGTATTGTGAGTATTACTGCCTGTTCAACATTAATACTTTTGTTAGTCTTTGTATTAATTTCATAGATCACTGATGATTACAGGTCGTTTTGGTCTACTTCTACTATACCAGAGTTTGAGTTGTGCCTAGCTGTCGATATACAGTACCTCTCATTATTCCTATTAAGTTGTGATACTTAAATATGTCCTAACCACTCCTTGACCCATTCATACAACATTTCCCTCAACACACCATACATTATCACTACTGTAGGCAGTCTGCGTCAGACCTGTCTGCCCAAATCACATTCTCCACACCATTTCCACATACAGCTGAAACTATTCCACCTTTTATTAGGTTCAATCCTATTATTCAATCTACTGAGCAATACAATGATGTTATTAATGAAAGCTGGTACAGAGTCAGCTGTGTATTTGTTTTGTTCAATTAAGCAGGATTACATCTGCTCCTCTCCCCCAATCCACCACCCAACCCCTGCCCATGCATAGTGTACCCACCCCCAATGTTCAAAATTCAACTGTACTATTGCAATAGGGCCAGTTGGTGGGAGGAGTATTTTTGCACCAATAATATCTCAAAGACTAGCTGTAGACAGTTCCAAAAAGGATCAGTGGATCCACATCCCCTCTCTAGTATTACTCATTAACAACTCTGGCTGACTATTTGTTTATTTTGCAGGGGGATAATGTGATGTTCAATATTTGGCTGAAACACTGTCTCTGGCACAAAACTAGTTTGTCAGGGCTGCAAATAAGAATTGGTTCTTAGTGAACCTTTTTATATTCAAATAAAACGTATACATATGTTGAAATTCTTGTTGGTGATGATGCACATTGTATTTTGAAAATGTTGGAGGTGATATCAACAGGTTCAGGTACTGCACTCTATACCAAAAATACAAGACATTAAGAGGGTACTCAATGAGTTGAACATTTTTAAATAAATAGAAATACATTGTTACTAATAGGTTCCTGTTTGACACTGGTAGAAAAAAACTAGATCAAGAAAAATGAAAAAAGTTATTGAAAACAAAACACATCAAATGGAATAAGGTAAAATAAATGCAGTGCAGTGGGTCTAGACCTAAGAACTTGTAAATTTAAACGATGATTCCTGGAATTTTCTATTTAATCCTGAGATTATTCATTGAATTATGGATTTAGTCTTAGTGTTTAGAACGTCTGTAGGATAGCTGAGTTAACAGCTAGACAGTTAATCCACACTTTGCAGTTTTTACCTACTTTACTACTGATTTAAGTGTAAACTATGGAGAATAAGAGGTTATTGCTTGTAGTATGTGAGGGTGCCCTATCTGAACCAGGACCTGTTGTTAGACCTGACCAGCCTGGAAATCATTGCCAACTGACCTAGATAAGTAGACAGCAAGTGAATGATTCAACCAAAGTTACAAAGGATAAGGCCTCCACCTAGATGACCAGTTTAGGGATGAGAGACTGACTAGGAGTCGTCTGCGCGCATGGTTCAGAGTAGCTGTATATTACATTGTTGCATTTAGTATTTTTTGAGTGTGGGAACATCTTGAGATTCCATTTCATCATGGCAAAGCTGGTGGAATGTGTGCCGAACTTCTCACAGGGCCGGAACAAAGAGGTGAGGGGAGAGAGGAGATTTTCAGAGTGGACTACCAGTTAGGACAGAAGCAGAAAGCTAGTTGTAAACATGGTTTAAAAACCAGAATGCATGTTAGAGATGGTATTTCTTATGGTGGACTGTATTTCTGGTTTAAATTACCAACTGAAACAGGCAACTGTTTAATTTACTGTCTAAGCTAAGATTAGTCTATGTGCAAACAAACAATCCACTGTATTATGGTATATATTTCACCTTCATTTAAATAAATTATTGTGTCCATTTGTTTTGCTTGACAGTGTTTAGTGTAAGTCATTGTAGTATTATTATAGGTTACTGTTACTTGTTTGAATTCCAGGTGATTGATGCCATAGCAGATGCGATCTCAGCTACAGAGGGATGCAGTCTGCTGGACGTGGACCCAGGGTCCTCCACCAACCGTACTGTCTACACCTTCGTAGGCTCACCACAAGCTGTGGTGGAGGGAGCTCTGAATGCAGCACATATTGCCTTTCCTCTCATTGACATGACCAAACACTCAGGTAAGGAACAAGAGAGAAAATGTGCTGGCCCCTCAGAGTGAGAGAGTGAGAGAGAGACAGGCCACAAGATGAGGTGGAAACAAAGCTGCACTTCCTAACCTCCGAAAAAATGTTTGACCACATTGGAGATAAATATTTTCCTCAGATCACAGTGATCACTGCTGCAATATTTGTGACCTGTTACCATGAGGAAAGGACAACAAGTGGAGCACAAACAACATTGTGAACATAAGCCATATCTATGTCTTTATTTATTATGTTGTCATTCTCAGTTGTAAATATCTGCACATAGTAAAAAAAGTATGTTATCCTTTAAAAATTGTAGACTTACTTAGACGTATTTTTATTCACCTTTGCTATAACTTTTTATTGTTATTATTTTTTCACTTGCTTTAGCAATGTAAAGGAAATCCCATGCCAATAAAGCCCCTTAAATTGAGCATCAAGAGAAACTGTGCTGTCCCTTCAGAGAGAGAGAGAGAGAGAGACAGACAGAGACAGACAGAGACAGACAGAGACAGACAGAGAGACAGACAGAGAGAGAGACAGAGACAGACAGAGACAGACAGAGACAGACAGAGACAGACAGAGAGAGACTGTGCTGTCCCTTCAGAGAGAGGGAGAAAATGTGCTGTACCTTCAGAAAGAGAGAGAGACTGGGCTATTGCATCTCACATGACTCAGTCCAATATTTGAGGTCAAAGACCGTAACTTAGAGATACCCCCCACAAATCCCTCTCCATCATGTTAAGCAACATAGGATGAAGAAACTAGGTTGTGTGTTTACTGAAACGATAGGTTTCATCTGTTTGTTTGTTGAAGGGGAGCATCCACGGATGGGTGCTATGGATGTGTGTCCCTTCATCCCTGTCCAGAATGCCACTATGGAGGACTGTGTCAGCTGTGCAAACATTTTTGCCCAGCGCTTAACAGATGCGCTGCATGTACCTGGTAGGTTTTCTCCCTTCGACCTGCTGACCTACAGTATGTTGTACTTTTATGCCATTTACTTTAGAAGTGCACAAGACCAGTTTGTGTATCCTTTTCCATTTAACATTGCCTTCCACAAGCAACACAACACTAAGTAGAACCTGTTTTCCTTTCTCTACAGTATATCTTTATGGAGAAGCAGCCAGGAAAGACAACAGGAGATCTCTTCCGTCAGTCCGACTAGGAGAGTATGAGGGCTTATCTGAGAAAGTGAGTGAAGTCTCATTTCAGTATGTGTACACTGTTAGCACGTTTCTCACAGCTCTTAGTGCCAGTATTTCAAATTTTGAATTTGAATTTGAGTATACTGTACAGTGGCAATGATGTATCACTAAATGCCAGTATACTTTACAGTGGTAATGATGTATCTCTTAGTGCCAGTATACTTTACAGTGGTAATGATGTATCTCTCAGTGCCAGTATACTGTACAGTGGTAATGATGTATCTCTTAGTGCTAGTATACTATACAGTGGTAATGATGTATCTCTTAGTGCCAGTATACTGTACCAGTTGTAATGATGTATCTCTCAGTGCCAGTGTACTGTGCAGTGGTAATGATGTATCTCTCAGTGCCAGTATACTGTACCAGTTGTAATGATGTATCTCTCAGTGCCAGTATACTGTACCAGTTGTAATGATGTATCTCTCAGTGCCAGTGTACTGTGCAGTGGTAATGATGTATCTCGCAGTGCCAGTATACTGTACCAGTTGTAATGATGTATCTCTCAGTACCAGTATACTGTACAGTGGTAATGATGTATCTCTCAGTGTCAGTATATTGTACAGTGGTAATGATGTATCTCTCAGTGCCAGTATACTATACAGTGGTAATGATGTATCTCTCAGTGCCAGTATACTGTAAAGTGGTAATGATGTATCTCTCAGTGCCAGTATATTGTACAGTGGTAATGATGTATCTCTCAGTGCCAGTGTACTGTACAGTGGTAATGATGTATCTCTCAGTGCCAGTATACTATACAGTGGTAATGATGTATCTCTCAGTGCCAGTATACTGTACAGTAGAAATGATGTATCTCTCAGTGCCAGTATACTGTACCAGTTGTAATGATGTATCTCTTAGTGCCAGTAAACTGTACAGTGGTAATGATATATCTCTCAGTGCCAGTATACTGTACAGTGGTAATGATGTATCTCTCAGTGCCAGTATACTGTACAGTAGAAATTATGTATCTCTCAGTGCCAGTATACTGTACAGTGGTAATTATATATCTCTCAGTGTCAGTATACTGTACCAGTTGTAATGATGTATCTCTCAGTGCCAGTATATTGTACAGTTGCAATGATGTATCTCTCAGTGTCAGTATACTGTACAGTTGTAATGATGTATCTCTCAGTGCCAGTATACTGTACAGTTGTAATGATGTATCACACATGCTGGATGGTGACCACACTGACAAGAGTTTGAACCAGTGTTTATCTCTGCGTTGTCCTCAGCTGAAGCGACCAGACTGGGCTCCTGACTATGGTCCTGCAACATTTGTCCCCTCCTGGGGAGCTACAGTAACGGGCGCACGCAAGTTCCTTGTTGCTTACAACATAAACCTCCTTAGCACCAAGGAACAAGCCCATCGGATTGCACTGGATATCCGGGAACAGGGTAGAAGCAAAGACCAGGTTGTGTAGGCACTTCTGTACATATTGTTTTCCCAGGTCCACAGATAACAGTATTGTATAATAATAAATATTTTGTGAAACGTTACTTCCCCTCTAATCATTGAATACTTCTGCTAAACAAATACAGGTGTTATTTGCTGATGTCTACATTACGAAGTGGGTGAAACACTGTATTTGTACTGTAGCCAGGTCTACTAAAGAAGGTCCAGGGCATGGGCTGGTACTTGGAAGAAGCCAACATCGCCCAGGTTTCCACCAACATCTTGGATTTTGAGCTGACACCTGTTCACACTGTTTACGAGGACACCTGCAGGATTGCCAAGGTGACACAGCAATGACAAGAGGCGAACACTATTTGTCACTGGGTCATCACATCTGACATGTTTTCATATTGCCTCATATCCTCAGGACATGAATCTGCCCGTGGTGGGCTCTCAAATCGTAGGCCTGGTGCCGCTCCAAGCTTTGCTGGACTGCGCTGAATTCTACATCAAGAGAGACAGGCTGTTTGTCCTGGAGAATGAACACAAAGTCAGGCTGGTGAGAATTTGAGCAGTAACGTGCAGATGAAGTAAAACCTGTGTTGGCCATGAAAACGATCACCTCGAGATAATGAATTTTAACCCACACTTTGTCTTCTACACACTCCATGCCTGTCTCACCCTCATTGCTCAGTTTATCAGAAAACTGTCTTACCCTCCCTCCTTAGGTCATCCGAAAAAAGTCTCACCCTCGCTCCTCAGTTCATCCGTAAACTGTCTTAAAGCGTAACTCTCGCCAGGTCTTTTTTTAATGTACCCAAGTCATAAATTCATTTAAAATCATAATTAGGACGGAAACATCACTTTTAAGATTTTCCCTATTTTTGTTTTCGGTCAAATCGCCTTTTGAACGGGAGTGATAGGGGCACTAATATGATCGCATCAAAATAGCTATTTTTAAATGACTAAGAAGGGTCGACACAACATGAAACTTTGCTCGAAGTATCAACAGGGCCTGTACACATGAATTTGAGCATTGAGAACATTGTTTGTGTACACAGAGTTTACTAAAAAGAAAGGCTTTGTAGAACTCACCTTAGCACTTTGTGTTTCTGGTGGCTCCCATTTTGCCACCTCAGTAAACTGTCTTACCCTCCTGGTGTAGGTTATCAGTAAACTGTCTTACCTTCCTGCCTCAGTTCATCAGTGAACTGTCTTACCCTCCCATCCTCAAGTCATCAGAATATTGTCTTGCCCTCTCACCTTAGGTCATCAGTAAACTGTCTTAACCTCCCACCTCAGGTCATCAGTAAACTGTCTTAGTTTTTTGTCTCAGTTCATCAGTAACCTGTCTTACCCTGTCGCCTCAGGTCATCAGTAAACTGGGGCTCGATTCGCTGGGTCCTTTCAACCCTAAGGAGAGAATAATCGAGTGAGTGCAGGTCCCAGTTGAACATGTTGTTTCCATGTGATGTGCCAAATGTTATTGAAGCTGATGCCCTTTGACCTGTATCTGCATAGGTACATGGTGGAGAACACAGATGAGGACCAGCGTCTGGTGTCTCTGCCTCTGCAGAAGTTTGTCCGCAGTGTGGGAGCCAGAACGGCTGCGCCGGGAGGAGGATCTGTTTCTGCTGCCATCGCTGCAATGGTACTGTAGAGAAATACCAAACAAATATGCTGGTGGGGAGGGGGGGGTTTATGGCAAATGTACCAGTTCTCTTGGCACATCCATATCCCATAAACATTGGAGTTTAGTACAAAACAGTACAGTTAAGTAAAGGGCACTAGGTGTGTTTTTTCACCAACGTACCATGGCTAACACCAATTTGTAAGCATGCCACATATACCCGTGGTACATGGTTTTATATACCATGGTTAGCAACCATTCAGCATTCAGTATTCAAACCACCCAGTTTATAAATATATATATATATATATATATATATATATACATACATATATACAGCATGGCTTTCAGCCACTATGCATTCAGTATTAAAATCATCATGTTAACAATGTTCTATGTGCTGTGATATAGTTCTATTTAGGTCTGTTAGTACCATTATGAATCTCACTGTTTCAGGGGGCGGCTCTGGGAGCCATGGTGGGTCAGATGACCTATGGGAAGCGGCAGTTTGACAGCTTGGACAGCGTCATGAGAAGACTCATTCCTCCCTTCCATCAGGCCATGAATGAACTGCTGCTCATGGTGGATGAAGACTCCAAGGCCTTCAACCTCTACATGGTCATTCTTTTTTTAAATAATAATTAAATAAATATTAAGTTTGGATTCAAGGATAAGAAATACCTACTGCAGCTACAGTGACACTTTGACGTGACCAAGTCATTTCATTTAGCTTAGCCACAAACTATAGTGCACTGAGTATGTGTGTCTTTATTTCTGTTGTCTTTGTTTTTTGTATCCTTTCTCTGGCTGTTTTGAATGTGTGTTTTATCTTAGTTTTTTTTGCCTATATTTGTCTTAGATGGCTAATGATGCAAAGAATGCTTGTCCTTTCTCTGGAAAAATATCACATTATTTTTGATGGCTAACAATTCTAATGTTGGGGACGGCGGAGCAGGTGGTACCCCTATTAAATTCCTGTGTTGGATTCTGCAGGCTTTAAATAATCCAAACATTTTAAAACGCTTAAAGTAGATGTAGTTATCTTACTGGAGACTCATTTTCGCATTAACCCTTTAATGTTCAACTCAACCATTTGGTAGAGCACACAATGTTTTTTTTTGCAGCTAGTACATTAAAGGGTTAAATACCACACAAGGCTACAAAAATCTAGGGTTAGTCAGGTCTTCCATTCTCACTTCAATTCCAAAGCCAGAGGGGTTGCAATTCTGGTTAGTAAAATAATACATTTTTCAGCTACTAATGTCATGTACAGGATATAATGTAGGCTTTATTCACAATTAGGGCTGTAACGGTACACAGGTACGTAACCGTGCCATACAGTACAGGTTGCTATTCGCGAGTTTGCACCCGAATACATAGGAACACAAAATTATTAAAAAAATGGCTAACTACTATACGTTTAATCCTTCTTCAAAAAATCGGATTCATATGAATATATTTATGAGAACACACCGTAATCAACAATGTACCTTTGTTAGAGTAACAGCAGAGAACTAGACATAATGGTGAGCGGTGGTGATGAATCATCATGGAAAAATCCTCCACTTCATCAACAGACAAAACTAATATTGCTAAACGTCAATCATGTATGTTATTTTTATTTATCTCAGACATGTACAGAAAGCAATTTAGAGTACATGACATGCACACATTAAACATACGTGAAACAATCAGCTCATAATTATCCATAATTATCCATTCGCAGTGTTTGATCATCTAATCAGTGTCTACACCTGTTTCTCCTTAACTAGTCATACCTGTATAAATACACCTCTCTGTTTATCCAGTGAGTTTTGAGTTTTGCTTTGGAAACTCCCACAGTCCCCGCTGATGCTGCAGATGACCATGACACCCACCTGAGCCTTGAAGAGGTTGTTGAGTCTATAAAATATATATCTTCAGGTCCAGATGGGTTTCCAACTAAGTTCTTTAAGAAATTCCACACCCAGCTGGCCCCCTTGATATTATCAATATTTAATGAGTCACTAGAACTTGGTGTGTTGCCTCCAACACTAACACAAATGTCAATAGCACTTCTCTTTAAGCAGGGGAATGACCCAATTCCTGTTGTTCTTTCAAGCCCCTTAGCCTCCTTAATGTTGTTTTGAAGGTGCTTGCGAAGTTGATAGCGAGGCATCTTGAAGTCTTACCAGGGGTCATTTCAGAGGAACAGACCGGCTTTATCTAGGGTAGACATTCATTATTTAGAGATTGTGGTCTCCCTGGATGCAGAGAAGGCCTTCAATAGAATTCAATGGGAGTACCTAAATGTATTTGCAGTTCTTCAAACATTTGGATTTGAGGACAAATTTAGCATTTGGATCCGGCAAAGATCCCCAAAGGAATAGTCTCTGTAACATTTTGGGAGGAAAGGTACCCAGGGTCAGTAGGTCTTTACTTCAGAGGATCAAATTCAGTGGAGGGCTTGCACTTCCCAACTTTCTTTATTACTATTGGGCGGTCAAATCTCAGAAGCTTCCATTCTGGTTTCATTGTCCAAGTACTCTTTGGCACCACCTAGAGATAGTATCATGCACATCTAGATCTTTAAAGGCTTTACTGTGTTCTGCTATCCACATTTCCCCCTCTTGCTACACTGCTAATCCTGTAGTACAGTCCTCACTAAAGATCTGGTTCCAGTTCTGGCTCCATTTTAAATACTCCTTTGCATCTGCTATGGGTCATATTGACAAAAAACACATAGTCCCCACCTCCATTATTGACAATGCCTTCTTTCTTTGACCAGAGAAAGGTATTAAAACCTTCCATGATCTTTATCCCTGATCTGGCCTCTAAAACCTCTTTGCCTCCCCCTGACTGTTTTCGCTACCCTCAAATAAGACAGATTTACCTCAGAACCTCTCTACTGACTGTAATCTCTCAGATATGTATTATGGATTTTGACAAACACTCTGTCTGGGAGTGGGAAATGGGTGTTGAATTCATGGAGGAGTGGTGGTGTGAGCTCAACTATATCTTGTGCCCGTCTAAGACCTATTCAGTTTAAGGTGGTTCACTTCTCCAAGTCCAGACTGTCTAAAATTTACCCTACTGTGATGTGACTGATGTTGTGCCTCCCCGTGTCAACTTTATCATATGTTTTTTCTATGCCCTAATCTGTAGGACTACCTGGACTCTGTCTTCCAGATATTATCCATAGTGCTTAAAATTCATCTGCTCGCTTGTCCCCTGATGGCTGTTTTTAGTGTACTGGAACACTTACTCATATTTAACCCCAAACATGCAGACACTGTTGCTTTTTCTACAATATTGTATCAACATAGACAATCTTCTACTCCAGTGGAAGTCCTTCCAGCCTCCATCAGTTTCTCAATGGCTCAGTGATGTTATGTTCTTCATACAGCTGGAGAAAATTAAGAATTATCTTCGGGGCTCCAACAATACTTTTTTTAACAGGTGGCAGCCTTTAATTTCCTGATTGACAGCTCCAAGCAGATGTAGGTTATGTTTTTTTTATAATGTGTTTACTTTAACTCTTCCTTTTTTAATTTCTGCATCATTTTTTTCCTGGTTTGTTTGTGTGTTACTTTTTTCATTTATTTGCTTTCAGTTTGGGTTGTGTGTGGCTGGGGGGATGTGGGGCAGGTGGGCCGGAATGTTCTGTTCATCGGGGGGGTATAACAATGTTTGCATTATTGTCAATAATAAAAAAAGATATCACTACATTTATGTATTTAATATAAATTTATACCTTAGATAAACATTCCTTCTTAAGACTACACTACTCTGTCTGGTTCTAGGGTTATGATCTGACTGGTTCTAGGGTAACTGAATGGACCTTGGGTTATGATCCGACTGGTTCTAGGGTTATGATCTGATTGGTTCTAGGGTTTTATCTGTCTGATTCTATGGTTATGATCTCTCTGGCTCTAGGGTTATGATCTCTCTGGTTCTAGGGTTATGATCTGACTGGTTCTAGGGTTATGATCTCTCTGGTTCTAGGGTTATGATCTGACTGGCTCTAGGGTTATGATCTCTCTGGTTCTAGGGTTATGATCCGACTGGTTCTAGGGTTATGATCTGA